>JAVXUL010016885.1:0-12083 GCA_035590515.1 Trichilia minutiflora
GGAAATTTGATTTTGTGAATGCCTTACAGGCCTACAGGGGGCATTCGGTGTGATTGAGTGCACCCTGGAGGTCTGTGACGTCTGTCACAGGTGGACCCCACGGGTAGGGGTGTGACAATAAAACTTTAGTCATTATCTTAACATAGTTATATATATGCCTTATACAAAATTAACACTAAAATCCAAATATATAAACAACACCATTATCAAGAAATGCTAACTATGATAATAAGATATAACCAATCCAATATGAATTTCATCTCACGATAAGAAGATTTAACATTTTGCCTTTTGATTCTATTTATTTCTTTGATTAACAAGTTGATGACAGAGGCTTAAATATGTCCAAAGGTCATAATTCCTTTCCTTAGTGTTTTAACACACCACGATTAATCAATTCCTTTGTGTTTTAACATAGTATGATTAATTAATCAACCCATTCACTTTCTTACATTTTCATATTTCCATTATGTCCCATATATGAATATCAAAGCACTCAAGTGTCCAATTTATGCCCGTAGGTAATAAAATGTCAATTTCTACTATAAGCATATATTAAAGCATTCAAATGTCAATTTCTATCCAAACATGATATATCAAAATAATAAAGTTCAATTTCTGTTCTTCTTAATTCAATCAAGTTTTCTATACATAAATCTATCAAAGTAATCAAAACAAATAACCAAATTTCTTATATAAATAAGTTAAAACAATCAAGAGCAATCAAGGTTTATGTATACATATATCAGAGCAATCAATTTTACATTCCTATATCAAAGCAATCAAGTGTATTATCTAAAGATATGGAAAAGCAAAATAAAAAACCATATCAAACATTAGAATTAATTCCCTATATTATCTTTCCTTTTTTCTTCCTCTTAGATTGCTCTTAGTTAAATGCATATGATGAATGCTATGCTTTTGATTTTGTATCAAGAACAAAAGAAATGACGGATGTCACTCTCTCTCTCTCTATTTTATTTTCTGATCATTCATGGAACTAAATGAAATTACGGCTGTTTTTTTGTTTCCCTCTTGCATTACCATATATGCCTTCCACTTTTCATGTAATTAGACATTTAGAAAACTTATTTTTCCTACATATCATTCTTCAGCCACTTGCTTACCTTTTTCTTTTGTTTTTCTTCATTTTAAATTAATAATGTTATTACCCACCATTCCTTAATGTCGGCCACCACTTAACAATGAAAATTAGCAAAATTCTTAGTCAATTCTAAATTAAACATAATCCAACCCCTTATGTAATCCTTTCAGCTAGTAATTAGATTTAGTTATTATTATATTGATTTATATACTATCATGCCAACTTGTCACCTATTTACTATATACAATCCATTATCTCTTAAGTTTGGCCATTAGCTACCAATTTGAAGTATTTTCTTTTGTTTGCATTTATCCCTTAGCAGTTATGTCATATGCTATCCACGTGTTATTCAATGTATTTATTTTGTATTCATTTATCTATGAACTCATTTATCTATGTACATGCTAATATGCCCACCATATATAATAATATGTGAATCATTCCCTTTAAATACTAATTTAAATTTGACCATTTTTTATTGGTTTCCTTTGGTATTGACTAATAATGCAATCCACTTGGTCATTACATTTGGCTAACAATTGAAGTCTTCTCACCTTTGTATTTCTTTATTGATCTCAATTAGATTATTGTACCCAAGTATAGGTAGTCTTGTTATAGTATAATCCGGTGAATGTAAGTGTCATATCCACAAGGAGTATTTTTTACAAGAGTTCAATTGGGTTATGTTCAAACCAAGGTTCAATAGAAAAAGTCAAATAGTAAAGGTAGAATAAAAGATTGATCAATTTTAAAGAAACAATTATCAAGTAAAGATTAAATACAAATTTGAGACACTAAGACTTTAGAAATTGATATTTTAGGATGATGGAAGTAAACTAGATCTTTTATGTTAACTCAACTAAATATATTTTCTTCAAAAAATTAATATTAAATTAAACAATGCCTTTAAATTAATTAGTAAAAACATGCAAGAAAAGTATTTAAGACATTTAATTTTCAAAGTATTTTTTGTGTCATATATTTACAATGAATCAAGGAAAAGTTATAACCTTTTTATGTTCACTGCATTAAAATAAAAATTAACTAAAATGATAAATAAAGTAAATTTTACATCAAAAACTGGCAATATGCATAAATGGAGAGAGTTAATCATACTTTAAAGTGTAATATGATGAATTTAAACCTTAGTACATATATACTTTTATATACTCATCACACACCCCAACCAGCTTATTGCTAATCCCTTAGCAATACAAAGCATTAACATTTGAAAATGATTTAAAACAATAACTCACTTACAAGGTATTTATTATTTTACTTCTTTTTGATAGTTTTAAATAGGTAAACTCTCAATTAGAAGTCTCAAGTGCAATCACAACTCCTCAAACAAGAAATTCATAAACTTTGTTTTGTGCATAAAGTGACACATAAAGTTTGAGGCTTCATTAAAGAAGAGAACAAAATTCATTTTTATTATTTCATAAGAATTAAGATCTTTTGGGCAATTTGATTTCAGAAATAAATACAATAATCATCACCCAATTCCTCAATCAGTTATACTTAAACCAGTTAACTTAGGGCATTAGGTTTTAAGATACCCTTTCGAACCTCTTTAGAAAATAATTTTAAACTTAAATAAATTGATAACCTAATTCATCAGCCAATGACTCTCAGATCAGTTGGTTTTAGGATATTAGATATTAAAACATCCCTTACAAGCCTCTTTAGGAGATTCTTTTAATTTTAAACAAATTCATAACCTAATTCATTAGTCAACGACTCTCAGACCAGTTGGTCTTAGGACATTAGGTGTTAAGACAACCTGACCAGCCTTTTTAGGAGATTATTTTAATTTTTAATAAGTTTATAATCTAATTCATCAGTCAATGACTCCTAGACTAGTTGGTCTTTTTTATATCTTTTTTTTAGCACTTAGATACAACTCTAATGAAATCGTTAAAATAAATATTGTCAAATTCTCAACTTACAACCCATAATCACGCATCCAAGTATATGTGTAATAAGAATAAATTATAAAATTCTTACTTAATAGATCTATGAACATAACTATTTAACCAATGATTATACGAGAGTTCACAGATTTGAATAATTCAAATAGAAGCAAATAATAAAAACTTGCTATAAATTCCAAAAATTAAGGCCAAATGATAATAAAAACACACAAAAATACACAAAAACTATTCGCTTACAAAGGACACTACTTAAATGCGTGTCAAGTATTGAAGGAAGAAAAAAAATCCTTTACTCAACCATCTTTAAATTGGTTTCTTCCTCAAACCAATTTATTTGAAATGTTATCGGATCAGGTTTATAGATGAAGCTTTCTAATCTGTCAATCAACTGATCAAGAGTGGAAGCAGTGATTAGGATTGTTACGTTGAGTGTGAGATAAGATATTGTTCCACAACTTTATCAAGAAAAGACAATAGGTCATCAAAGAAATTATTAATATTTAACAGACCTATAAGTTTTTAGTGAATATCCAGTTGGGCCCAAGAAGCAACTTAAAAATATTCTTCCTAAGTACCAAAACCACCTGGAAGGCATATAAAGGCATTAAAATTACAGATCATTCTAGTAATGCATTTATGCATAAAAGATACCTAAAGCTCCTCTCCAATTGTCATCTCTGTAATTTTTTCTTCAGTTAAAGATATAGGAATAATACCTAGAACTTGACTATCGCCTACAAATGCAGTTAAGGATACACACCCTATTAACCCAAGGCTACCTCCCCATAGACCAAATGAATTTTTTGCTCGACTAATACGCTTCTCAGATTGCTTGCTGCTTTAACAAACATTGTATCTTTTTCAAAAATAGACCCATAAAAGGCACATAAACTATGAATTTGTCAAACGGGGATATTTTTTATTTTTACATTAGGCTTAATTTTCAGATTGAAGAGAGTAATTACTTATATTTATGGAAAAAAAAAGAAAATAACATAATGACATCTATATAGGTAGCCCGACTAAAATGACAAATAGTTGAAAATAAGCAGTAAAAATTCAAAAAGTAAATAGTAAGCACATATAAAAGTAAAAATGAAAATAACAACACAAAAATAAAAAATACTTATTTACTGGTAGTTGTGGTTGTGGCTCACACTTCCTCTTATTGTACGTCCAGTAATGATTTGAATACCGTTTATAGGTTGAGGATAGGCTTTTCATTTAATTTTCGTAAAAATTGACAAACAGGGTCGTTTATAATCAGATTCCCGAGACGATATCATTCATACTCATTCAAAAATAAATCTCATAATTTGAGAAATTGTTCTTGTACGGATCCACAAGAATACATATCAAGAGTTAATAAAATGCTATCTAAAGACTTCTTACTCAGTCCATCCTTAATAAATCTAATATTATCTTCTCAATTCATGAAAAGAAAACCCAAAGAATAACATCGCGTATCACAAGTCCATCGTGCATATTTGTGATAAACTCCTAATCTTTTCACTATGTGCTTTTAGTATAAAAACTTTTACTTAAATCCGGCATGTGAGAAACAAAAAAAATCAAAAAATTTCCCGCCTAACCAAACTTTTGATTTAATTAACCATCTTATATCTTGAGACATACCATTATCCATTAGTACCCTTAATCTTGTCATTCTGGTTTTGTAAATTTTTGTCAAACTATTTATAAAAAGAAAAGAAAAGCGTTTTCATAGTTTTGAAATAATTTCATCCATTTTTTTTGAAAAAGAAGAAGAAAGCAAAGAGTTTTCTTTTATTTACAACTCAGCTATTTTAGAAGAACTAAAAACCGACTCAAAATATCATGAAGTACTGTTATCGTCCACTTAACCGAGAAAAATAAAAACAAAGTTTAGAAACTATCCTGCTAAAATAACACAAAAATTGTTAGAAAAGAAAATAAATTGAAAACTAACCTTTGAAACAAATTTTTCTCATAATAAGGACTAAAAAGAGGAACATTTTCTCCCTATGAGTCTTTATTTTTTAAAAATGATTTGAGTCTTTGTCCATTTACTTTAAACACGTTATCATTTCTAAGATTCTCAATATCAACAGCTTCAAAAGGGTACACATGTTTTATAATAAATGGACCGTTGCATCTAGATTTCAACTTTTCTAAGAATAAATGAAGTCAATAATTATAAAGTAAAACATTTTGACTAACCTTAATTATTTTTCTAGAAATCATTTTATCGTACCAAACTTTAGTTTTAGCCTTTTGAATTTTTACATTCTCATATGCATCATTTCTCAATTCTTCCAACTCATTTAACTGTAATTTGCGTAATTTATAAGCATTATCAAGGTTTGTGTTAAAAGTTTTGCTAGCCCAATAGGCTTTATACTTAATTTTCACTAGTAAATGACAAGGTTTTCTATAAATTAACCTATAGGGAGATATAATCAATGAAATTTTAAAAGTAGTTCAATAGGCTCAAAGTGCATCTGTAAATCTTAAAGACCAATCCTTACGATTTAGGTTAACTATTTTTTCTAAAATTTGTTTTATCTTCGTATTTGCCAATTTAACTTGTCCATTTGTTTGTGGGTGATAAGAGGTAGACACTTTATGCGTAATTCTATATTTTTTCATCAAATTTTTAAAAGGTTTATTACAAAAATATGTTCCCCCATCACTTATAATGGTTCGAGGAATTCTAAATCGACTCAAAATATTTTTTTTAAAAATTTGATCACGATTTTATGATCTTTATTTTGACATGAAATTACCTCGATCTATTTTAAGACATAATCTACTGCAACTAATATATACACAAAACTAAAAAAAGTGAAAAAAGACTCATAAAATCTATACCTCAATAATCAAAAATTTCAATAACAAGAATGAGGTTTAAAGGCATCATGTTTTTCTTTGAAATGGATCCCAATTTCTGACAATTTTCACATGTTTTGTAAAATACATATGTATCCTTAAAAAGAGTTGACCAATAAAAACTACATTGCAAAATTTTGGCCGTTATTTTCTTTGAAGAAAAATGTCTTTCATATGCCTCATTATGACAAAAATTAATTACACTACTTACCTCATCTTCTGGTATACATCTCTGAAATATTTGATCCGGGTAATACTTGAACAAATATGAATCATCCCAATAAAAATTTCTCACCTCAGATAAAAACTCCTTTTTATCCTGATTGCTCCATTCATATGGTATTTTTTCTGTTACAAAAAAATTAACAATATTAGTAAACCATGGTCTTATAGTGATAGAAAATAAAATTTTATCAGGAAAAGAATCATTAATAGAAGATATTTGAAATGATGAATCTACTATTAATCTTAATATGTGGTCTGCAATAAAGTTTTCAGCTCTTTTTTTATCCTTAATCATGATATTGTATTCTTGAAGCAATAAAATCCATCGTGTAATTCATTTTAGCATCATTTAAAATTCTACTTTTGTAATAAATTATATAAGGCTTACCTTCCTTCCTTTATCCTAGAATAGTTTTAACAGCATAATTACTGCATCACGCATAATCTCAAAAGACAAAGACCAGTCAGGGGATTGTATGATAGGAGTAGATGTCAAAAGTTCAATTAATTTATCAAAAGTATTTTGACATTCTTGTGTCTATTCAAATAAATTATCTTTTATCAAGAGGTTACAAAGTGGTTTAGATATAGTACTGAAATTTTTTATGACCCTCCTATAAAAGTCAGCATGTCCTAAAAATGAACAAACTTCCATAACTGATTTTGGTGGTGGTAAGTGAGCAATTAATTCCACTTTAACTTTATCAACTTGAATTTCTTTAGAAGATACCACATGACCCAAGACAATCCCTGAAGTGACCATATAATGATATTTTTTCTAATTTAACATAAGTCCTTTTTCTTCATATTATTTTAAGATTTTATATAAGTTTCTGAGATAGTTTTTAAAAGAATTTTCAAATACAATTAAATTATCCATGGAAACTTCTAAACAATGCTCAATCATGTCACTAAAAATGCATAACATACATCTTTGAAAGTTGTTGGAGCATTACAAAGTCCAAAGGACATTCGCCTAAATGAAAAAGTACCAAAAGGGCATATAAATGTGGTCTTTTCTTGGTCCTCAAGTGCAATAGAAATTTAATAGTAATATGAATAACCATCAAGAAAGCAATAATGAGAATGACCTGCTACTCTTTCTAAAACTTGATCAAGAAAAGGTAAAGGAAAATGATCTTTTCTAGTGACTGTATTCAATTTTCGATAATCAATGCACATTCTTCAATTAGATGACACACATATTCGCAATAACTCATCTTTTTATTTTTGACCACTGTAATTCCTGATTTTTTTATACTACCTGAGTAAGACTCACTCACTTACTATTAAAAATAGGATAGATGATACCTGTATCAAGTAATTTAAACATTTCAGTCCTGACTACCTCTTTCATATGTGGATTCAATCTTCTTTGGGGGTGTTAAGATGTTCTAGCATTATCATTTAAATGTATTCGATAAGTGTAAATTAAAGGGTTAATGCCTTTTATATCTTTTAAAGTCCATCCAATTGTATTTTTTAACTTTTTAACACATCAATTAGCTTACCTTTTTGTTCGCTTGTGAAAGTAGAAGAGATGACAACTGAAAGAGTTTGCTCATCTATAAAGTAAGCATACTTCAATCCTTCAGGTAGAGGCTTTAACTCTTACTTAAACCTTTCTTCTTGCTTATTATTATTTAATTGCCCCAAGTCTTCAAAATGTGGTTATCATCATTTGCTTTTGATTACCTGTGCAAAATCAAGTAGTGAACACATATTAGAAATATCATGCTCTAATAGCATACTTGATTCAAATGATTAACCAAACAAGTTTCTAAAGGGTCAAAAAAATTCCCTTCTTAAGTTTTTTCTTCCATAATATTCTCAATAATGCTAGCTTCCTCATTGCCATCTTCTTCATCACACATATTAAAAATATTAAGTTCGAATGTCATATTATTAAATGATAACTTTATGATACTATTCCTAAAATTAATCAAGACATTAAAAGTTGTTAAAAGTAAACGTCCTAAAATAACTGAAAATTATATTATCTATTTTTATATGTTGTGTATCCAAAATAATAAAATCTAACAGATAAATGAATTTATAAATTTGAATTAACACATCTTCTACAATTCCTCTTGGCACTTTTATTAATCGATCGATAAGTAAAAGAGTCACAGATATTGGTTTTAACTCACCTAAGTTGAGCTGTTGATAAACTTAATAAGGAAGCAAGTTTACACTAGCACCATGATCAAGTAAAGCTTATTCAATTTTATAATATCCAATAATGCATAAGATTATTGGACAACCTGGATCTTTGTATTTTATTACATTATTATTCTGAAGAATTACACTTACTTGTTCGAATAGAAAAGCTTTCTTTTTCACATTCAGTTTTTTTTATTATACATAAATATTTTAAAAATTTTGGTATAAAAGGGTACCTATTTGATTACATCTAATAAAGAAATATTAACCTTTATTTATTTAAAAATCTCATAAATTTTTGAATTGTAGTTTGGTTTCTTTGGAGAGATTAATGTATGAGAAAATGGTGGCATAAGTGTTAGTTCAGTCTTATCTACAATAGGTGTAAGTTTGTCATCCCCTTCTTTACTTGTAGAGATCGATTCCTCTTTCTCATACGTATCAAGAATGAGCTTCTTAACAATTTTATCACTATACAGAGTAGTAATCGATTTAACTTGGTCCATGTGATGGTCAATTTTTAAATTCAATTGGCTTTTTGCGTTGGGTTCTGATTGAGATAGAAATTTACCTTTCTCATGAATGCTAAGTGTTGATGCAAATTATGCAAAAGTATATTTTAAATTAGTTAATGACTGAGCTATTTGATTATTAAATGACTCTTGCTTTTCAATAAATGCATACATGGTTTCTTCAAGGGTTTTTAACTTTGACTAATTATATGAAAGAGGATTAGAAGGCCTTGTGGTTGAGATGTCTAGACATTATGGTCATTTCTCTAAATAAAGTTAGGATGATTTCGTCAATTAAGATTATAAGTGTTGGAGTATGAAGATAGACAAGGATTCTGAGCATAATCTATGGCATTCATTTGTTCATACATAACGTTTTTGAACACTTGAAGGTTTAGGCACTCATTTGTTGAGTATTCAATATTATCATAAATATTGCAAACATCTTTATATTTAATGAATTTGACATATTTTACTTTTCTGAGTTCTATGACTTCTATCTTTCTTGTCAAACTATCAACCTTAGCATTTAGATCATCTTCTTGACTTAAATTATATTTTCTTTCGCTAAAATTAACTAAATTAGATCTAATTGAATTATGTGAATAACTAGTGGTGTGCCAAGATTATGAATTTTCAACCAAGTCATCTAAATAATCTAATGCTTCATCCGAATCTTTTTATAAAAATTTTTCATTACACATGGTTTCAAGAAATTATTTGGTCTCGGATATTAAACCGTCATAGAAAAAACTGATTGTGCGTTATTTTTTAAAACCATGATATGAACATGAATTTAACAAATCCTTAAATTGTTCCCAACATTAAAAATATATTTCATTTTATTTTTGAAAAAAATTTTGAATTTGTCTTTTGAAAGCATTTGTTTTATGAACTAGAAAAAAAAATTTCAAAGGTTCTGGTTGTATTTCATTCCAAGTTCCAATTGATCTAGACCTTAAAGAATTAAACCAAGTTTTAACTTTATCTTTCAGTGAAAAAAGAAATAACTTACGCTTAATAATTTCTTCACTACATGTCTGATCATTGAAAATTATATAAATTTCTTCAAATTCTTTCAAATGCAAGTAAAGAATTTCATATTCTAAGCCATAAAAGTTAGGAAGTAAAGGAATCATACTTGGCTTAAATATAAAGTTGTTTACATTAAGGTAAAAAATAAAGCAAGAAGGAGTAGAATATTAAGGAGGTCACAAGTATTCACGCATGATTCTCAATGAAGGATTTTCAATTTCTCCTTGAATGCTTTGATTATCAGCCATGATGCTAGAAGTATGTGATGATGAAGATGAATCAAATAAATTGTCAAAGAAAGTTTGAGAATTATCTTTTACCAAACGTCCTAAATATAGATCACAATACCAATTAAGAATAAACAAAATAAAATAAGATAAAACACACAATAATTATAAATTAACAAAAGAAAATATTAGCACAATAATATAAAAGGTGTGGTAAAGCCTTCTCCGCAATAAAAATATAAATAAAATAAAATTATGAAAAGAGATGGCAAAACATTCCCCTTAATATAAATAAAAAAGACAATTAACTAAAGTAAATAAACAAATGGGGACCAAAATCACCCACTTAAAATAAAAATAGCAATTAAATAAATTGCAATAAAAGTAAATAATCAAAAATAACAATTGTAGGAGGCTTAACCTTCCATAAGGTCAATTTTATCTTAGTTAATTACACTCCTCGGCAACAATATCAAAAATTTAATCACAATTAGATTACTGTAACCAAGTATAAGTAGTCTTGTTATAGTATAGTCTGATGGTCTAAGTGTCGTCGCCATAAGGAGTGTTTTGTCTAAGTATCACACCCGTGTGTGTATCTTAAGGGCATATTTGTAATTTTACCATATTTCTTGTTCATGCTTTTGTGTCCATTGTGCATATCGATAATTTGTCTGTCTTAATTTTGGATATATTTTGCATTTACGTTGATTAAAAAGGGTTTAAGTGAGTGTACATTGGGACCTCGTTTGTAAATTTTCGGTTTAAGAAGGGACTTAAGTGGAAAAGTCCATTTTTGGCAAGTTCGTTCGACCAAATGGGTAGTTCGTTTAACCGAAGTTGTGGCTTCAAATTCGTTCGAACGAACAGGAGACTCGTTCGACCAAATTGGGAATTCGTTCGACCGAAGGAGCCATTCATTCGATCGATAATTTACAAGCTCTCTGAGTACTATTCATGCCAAGGGATTCGATCGACGAAATTACTATTTGTTCGATCGAAGGGGATAGTTCGATCGACTGAATCGGCGTAAAATAATGTTTTTGCCCTCTTCTAGAAGCTTCCTCCTTAAGAATACTTAAGGGCAAAATGATAATTTCATCTTTTTTCTATAAAAAGGGGTCCAGGGGTCGAAAATTTGGGTTTTCTTCTCTTTTCCTCCCTTCCTCTTCTCCTCAAGTTTTTCTTGTTCTCTCTCTCTAAATTTTTGTCGGTTCTTGTCGGAATCTCAATTTCTCTTCGTAGACGAGCTACATTTCACGCATCTAACACGTGGAGAGCAGTAATTTGGTGATTGAGGCACGAAATCGCGATTGGACGCCTAGGGTTCCGGAGTTGGATTTGGGGCCTTTCGTGTGAGAGATAAAATTGGAGCAAACCGACTACAGCACGAGGTTCGTAACATCATTTGTAGCTTGTCTGCGTGTTCATTTCACAATTTTATGAATTTTGATTCGTATGGGTTTTACTATTCATCTGAGTAGATTTTCATAGATTTCACTCATTCATTTTAATTTCTATACGCAATGCGGGTTATAAGAGAGTCGTAGAAGTCGTAGGAAGCTAGAAATATAATTTCAGAATTTTTGGAAAATAATGAACAGTAATTTCGATTACTGTTTCGACGAGGGCATGGGGCCTACAAGTCGGAATCTCGTATACTAAGCGAAATGAGTCATCTTAGCCATAGTGTGGGTCCATATCAATATTAATTAAATAATTAAAAGTTTAACGAGGATTTGAGATAAAGACACGTAATGGTCCGCATATTAGAAACCCGGAATTAGCATGCATTCCATACATTCGAGCATATACATAATGGAGCATGTAATTAATAGAATTGTTATATGTGTGGTTAGGCGATGGTTCGAGATGGAGGTGTTCATGTGAGTCACCGAAGAACGAGAGGAACTAGGGAGTGTACACCCTCCCTAAGGAGTGAGTGGATAATTTTCTATATTAATTCCTTATTTAAATGTTTGTTTTCTTTATAAATGAAATTATATGCAATATT
>JAVXUL010016896.1:0-12083 GCA_035590515.1 Trichilia minutiflora
AATCCAAACAAAAGCAAATAACAAAAGCTTGCTATAAATTCTAAAAATCAAGGCCAAATGATAACACAAACACATAAAAATATACTAAAACTATTCGCTTGAAAAATGACACTACGAAAATGCGTCTCAAGAATTGAAGGAAGAAAATAATCCTTTACTCAGATATGTGTATTATGGTCCACTGAATAGGAATAATATTGTATCGAGGTTTTGTACGTTTTGGCTTGGCTAAAAATTCATTGTAATAAATATTTTAAGAAACGTTTGGTATGTTATGTATTTTATAAAAATACAGATGTTGATTTACATATGATTAAGAATTCTCTATATTACATTGTTGTTTTGACAATGGGTTTTGAAACTGGTACAAATGCCTTGCGTGTCCTAGGATTTCACTCTAAGTAATAGAATGTATTTAGGCAATTGCCACATGGCCAAATAGGGTCGGGGCGTGACAGTTGAAGTGCATGTGTTCGTACTATAGTCCTAGGTATTTTTAAAAGCAGGTTGATCTTGTTGCATCATCTCCATGAAATACGAAGATTCACTTTATATAAATGGTTGATCATCTACGATCAACTATTGACAAACTGTATCTCTCGATATAGTAAGGTCAAATCGAAAAGTACCACCTACTATCCCACCAGTTTTTTTGATTTGTATTTGTGTTTGTAAATTTTCTAAGTGTTCTGCTTGTTTTTTATCTACATGTCTTTTAAGGGTACCTAACACATCCTCTTTTTTATGCAAATACATTACACCACAAATTTTACATCGAGCTTTAACAAGCTCGATATCTTTTTCAAAGATTTGCCACACTTCAAACTTAGGTTGACTACTACCAGCAATTGTTGCTTCTGTTGGATTCACTGTACTATAGGGAGGTTGTTCTTCAAATGCGGGTATTGACTCATTTATATCATAAAGAAATCCATGAGATCCTTGTGACGAATGATGTGCCATTTTTTTAATTTAAATTCTAAGTCTCTAACTTTCTAATACAAAAAATTAAATTTAGCTCTAACTTCCTAATGCAAATATTAAAGTTAATATATAACTTAAATAAATAACAAATTAAAATAATAATAATAAAATTAAGTTTAATATAACTTAACACTAAAATAAATAATTAAATGAAATACAAAAACAATAACTAAAAAATAAATAATAATAATAAAATTCAATTCAATATAAATTAATACTAAAATATATAATTAAATAAAATAACAAAAATAATAACTTTAATTCTTGTAAACTAACAAATAATAATAATAATATAACTTAACACTAAAATAAATAATTAAATAAAATAAAAAAATAATAACTTTTATTCTTTTAACTAACAAATAATGATAATAATAATAAATTTAATATAACTTAACACCAAAATAAATAGTTAAATAAAATAACAAAAATAATAATTTAAAATAATAATGATAATGATAATTAAAAAATTCAATTTAATATAACTTAACACTAAAATAAATAATTAAATAAAATAATAAAAACAATAATTTCAATTCTTCTAAACTAACAAATAATAATAATAATAATAATAATAATAATAATAATATAAGTTAACACTAAAATAAATATATAAATAAAATAACAAAACAATAATTTTTATTCTTTTAAACTAACAAATAATAATAATATAACTTAACAATAATATAATTTAATATAATAAAATTTAAATTATTACTACTATTGTTAATATCACGTCCCAATCCGTGGATCTCACATGTGACAATCGTCACAGACTCCCAAAGTACATTCAATCACTCTAAATATGCCCCGAAAGCCTGTAAGACTTTTACAAAACTTATTTCAATAGTAAATATGAAACACTTCCAACAAAAATCCGTCTAAAATCCCAAACTTCAAATCCATTTCTCAAACAATTTCAAACACTTCTAAATATATATATTTTTATACACCAATCCATTTATAAAATATTCATCAAAATAATAAACAGTTGAGTTAAATCATCTACAATAGAACTCAAATATATAGTTTACAAATCTCTTTTACAACTCTATAGAAAAACAGATAGGTAACGCATCAAGTTCTTAAATATAAATCCAGTGGACTACATCTTTATCAAGTGAGTTAATATACTTATATACCTGAAGCACACCAAGTTTGGAAGAAACCACCACCAACAGAAACTGATCCAACGCTTTCTAAACCTGAAACTGAGAGTGAGGAGATGAGTATATGGGAGTATACTCCGTGAGTAAATCAAAAACAAATATAAGCAAATGATATTTAATTTATAAATAGAAAGGCACATATTGAATTTATCATAAAACAAATTGATTTAAAAATATTTGATTTAGTTTGAAAACTTTGAAATGCATATGAAAAATCATTGGGTTGGCTCCCTTTCCCAGCAATCACCCTGGCCCTGGGCATTCCGAGACCGTTAGTAGGTTTTATATGCAGTAAAAACATGCTATTTATAAAAATCCCTTTCTAAATGCAAATAAATAAATAGTGCATGGTCTAGTTATATAAAAACAAGCCAACCACTGATGTTCATTTCGGATTAGCCACGTGATGACATCCGTGACTAACCCAATGAGACTCATAGGAGGTCAAATCATACCATATCATCACAATAATACAACCACACACTACCCTACCCTCACCTATGAAGCGTCCACTCACCTTGGCGATCTCTTTATCAGGTCGACCCTAGGCTACTACATATATCACTCACCTAGGTGTCCACATCCAAGTGGACTCTCCCAGGCTACCACCCTGTAGCTACAATAAATATCTCAGCCCTCATGGCCGTTATCACCAATAATATCTTGGCTCTCATGGCCGTCAACTCCAATATGTATGTATCATACAAATCAAAGAGATCTAAAATAAAACAGTAGCATGAGCATCAATAAATCTATCAAACATACATTAACCTGGCCCTCTGGCCATCTCTCATCACAAACATATATCATCTCAAATCATATACATATACATAAGCAAATATGTAAAATAGAAACATTAAAGATATGAAGTCAAACTTTATAAAAATATTTGTAAACGATTTCAGAATATTGTAAAGCTTGTATTAAAACAATAAAACATAAATGTGTTCACTCACTACTTAGGGAGGGTATACACTCACTAATTTTTCTGGTTCTTTGGCACGTCATGCGGATATCTCGCTCGTGCATCATCGTTTAATCACATATATCAAAACATATCAATATACATTTCTAAATCTCGAATGAAACTCGTAAGTGTGAAATGCATGTTAACCTAGGTTTCCTAAAATTGGTTTATACATGAAATTAGTTAAAACCCTAGTTATTTGTCCAATTACCATTTATTACTATCAAGAACCCAAATTTAGGTTAAACTAATGTATTTTGATTTGTTTTTACAAAATTGAGGAGTGGACCCCATCGATCCATCGAAACAGTAACCTATTTACTATTCATACTCATCTAAATTTTTCGAAATCTCGTTTTTAACTTCTTAATAATTTACCCAATCTTACTACAATCAAATGAACTCGTAAAGACCGCATTGCAAGCGATGAAACTAACAAAACTTACTCGGATGAACAGTAAAAATCATATTATGACATTTTGCTAAAATACAAAATAGAAACAACAGACAAGTTAAGAATGATGCCACGAACTTTGTAGTACCATTGGTTTGCTTTGATTTCGCTTCAAACCTTAAAAGCCCCAAATTTAGAAGCCGAAACCCTAGCTCCCTTTTTCATTTCCCGTGCTTCTATCATTCAATTGATGCTCCCGAAAAGTTTGAAATAGAAAATATGAGTGATTGGTGGTGAGAAATTGAAAATACAGTAAAAATGTGGGTGGTAGATAGAGAAAGCAGAGGGAGAACGTGAGGGAGAGGGAAAAAGAGGAAAGGAAGAAGAAAAGAAGGAAAGAACGTGAGATTTGGGGCCTTAGCCGCCTATTTCTAGAAAAAGAGCCAAATTATCATTTTGCCCTTAAAAAATATAAAGGAGAAGCTTCTAGAATGAGGGCAAAATCATTATTTCATGATTGTTCGATCGAACGAATCTTTCGACACTCGAAAATTCCAGGGAGCTTCCATTTCGTCGGTCGAGCGAATCCTAAGTTGTTTGAAGGAGACATACATCTCGACTGAACAAACATGTCTTTCGGTCGAACGTCCATTCGATCGAATGAATTTTCTATTTATTCAAATGAATTTAAAGCCACAAATTTTTCAGGGAGTCCTCAAAACGTCAGTCGAATGAATCACCCTATTCGATCGACTGAACCCGCCAAAATTAAAAATCTCACTTGAATCCTCCATAAATTAAAAAATATCATTAGGGTCTCACTCAAAATAAAACTAACATTTAATTTCGTTGAGGTCCTTGAGTTTACAACCTCAAAACTCTATCTTAACCAACTTGAATCTCCAAAATAAATACAAATTTGTGGCGACATGCAAACGGTATATGCTATGGATGAAAATATATGTACAAAGAGAAGGAAAAATTATTACTATGTCATTGGGATATAAACACGGGGCTCACAGCTAACCTTAATACAACGATTGTAGATCAGTACATGTAGATCGCTAATTTATTGTAAATTGTGAAAACTTAAGAATTTGGGAGGTTTGAAGTTGGAGAAGATCGAAAGAGAAAAATTATATATGCAAAATAATTATAATAAAATGTAAAAATATAAAATGGGGGTGAGGGGGTTATATAATAAATGGAGGGGAGAGGGTGGAAGGGCAATAATCACAATTGTGATCGTTGCTATTTTGCAACGATCCTTTTTTTTTTGTTCGGGTTTATCGACAGTTTAACCCGACTTGACTCGGTGGTTCAACTCCAGGAAATTTTTTTTAAATATTGGCGGGTTGAACAGGCCCGAACTGTCGGTTCAGTGCAGTACGGGTGTGAAACGATTTTGGACCCATTATGGTTCGGGTTATCAGTTCTAAATATCTGAAATCGGATCGAACTATTTATATGGGTTTAAAATTGACCTGGATCATATGAATAGTTCATCGAACCAATTTAGACCCAATTTTTAATGAATAAGGTTGGGTCAATTCGGTTTGCAAGTTAACCTGACCTATTAGACACCTCTACGCCAACGGATGCCAATTCTTACAACACGTTTACTTATTAATTATATATACCGGACAGTACTACATTTTCTTCTTTAACATGTCCATCATCATCTGATATATTTATCCGAGAGAGTATTGTAATTCTTGATCATCATGTACTCATCAAACCCAAGTCAGCAGGTTGATGATAATCATATGGCAACCGGAGTTCCAGCAACCGATTTCTGAAACCAAAACTTTCAGTATGCATAAGCGATACAAATGCATGAACAGAAAATATGCGAAATTATAAATATATCCTCGGATTCTAAACACGGGGCTCACAGCTTTAATAGTAAGCAACTATTACTTACAAGTTCTTACCACCAAACTACCTTCGAGGATTAATAAACCCAAAACACTTCTTTATTATTATTATTATTATTTCCTATTCCATGTTATTTAGCACTAAAATTTATGTTAGAATATTTTTGCATTGTGTTATTCCAAACTTATATTTTATATATATATATATATAATGGCATAAAATATTATTATTTCTTTAATAATATTATATATTTTAATAATTAAAAAATTTTATTAATTGAGTTAACAAAAATATCTTACGAAAACTAAGCTTATTTTTCTCCATTAATTTTTAAAATTATGATTTTATAAATTATTTTGATGTCAATGTTGTAAAAGACTCAAAATTTGTTGTCTCAGTTCATTGTTAGAAACAAAACACAAAAAACAGGGGGTCTACAATAAATTTGCTAATTATTAAAAAATAAAACTTTCAGAAATAATTGAAGGAAAATAATTATAATAATAATAAATAAATAACAGCCAAGCATTGCTCGGGGATTGAAGCCTTCACAAACAACAGCACATAGAGTACATTTTTGTAGTATTTGCCGTGCACATGACCGCTACTGGTCCGCTTTTTCTTTATTTTTCCATTATACCCCTATGAAATTGCTTAATGCCTCAATTTTAAATTTTTATTATTTAAACAATGATTATAAAATTGGTTAATTGACGACTACTATCCTCACAAATTAGGAATAGTTTTTGTAGACACCTCTACGCCAGCGTATGCCAATTCTTACATCACGTTTACTTATTAATTATATATACCGGACAGTACTGCATTTTCTTCTTTAACATGTACATCATCATCTGATATATTTATCCGAGAGAGTATTGTAATTCTCGATCATCATGTACTCATCAAACCCAAGTCAGCAGGTTGATGATTATCATGTGGCAACCGGAGTTCCAGCAGCCGGTTTCGGAAACCAAAACTTTCACGGGCATACGCTCCAAGAGGGCCCTTGGTCCTCTGGCTTGTGCGACTGCTGCTCCGACTGCTCAACCTGTAAGTTCTTCTACCATTTTTTATTCGATGAATATACAAAATAAAAGACGTTAATGCATATGATGCCCCAATAGTATTATCTCGTAATTATAACCTTATACTGACGAAGATGAAGAGGGTTATGAAAATTTTATTTATCTTTTGACAGGTTGCTTGACATTTTGGTGTCCATGCATCACTTTTGGAAGAATCTCTGAGATTGTAGACAAAGGATCATCGTGTACGTTAAACCAAAATAAATTATATATAGTTTCAGTACTAGATTTTACAAGTATTACTTAAATAAAGATTCATTACTGAGATCATTTTTCATTAATTTTTTTGGTAGCTTGTGGTGTGAATGGAGCACTTTACTTCATAATTGCGTGTTTGACTGGCTGTGCCTGCTTCTACTCTTGCTGCTATCGATCGAAAATGAGGCAGCAACTTATGTTAAAGGAAAGCCCTTGTAATGATTGCCTGGTTCATTGTTGCTGCGAGGCTTGTGCCTTATGTCAAGAGTACCGTGAGCTACAAAGCCGAGGATTTGACATGTCTATTGGTAATAATTTGTCTTAATTAGTTAATTTCTTCATTACAACAAATCTTGATTGAAATAATATTGATTTATTTATATCAAATCTATTAATTTTTTGATATAATTTATGTTTTTTTAATTGTTCTTATTCTTTGAAATTGTTTATACATATAGGATGGCTTGGAAATTTGGAGAGACAGAATGGGGGAGTGGCAATGGCTTCGTCGGCTCCAGTGATGGAAACTGGCATGAAAAGATAGAGTGGATTATCTTCTTATGATCATTAATTAGTTTGCTTAATTTTAGCTAATTAGTAGTAATTAAGTTAATAAAATAGTGCCCACAATTGAAGTTTTAATTATTTTAGTTTTGAAGCCTTTTGGATTGCTATGTTTTGTGTACTTTTTCTCCTGAATAAAGAATAATAAAATTGAGAAGGATGTCGCAACAACTTAAGATTTTATTTTATGTTCTTCAGTCTTTTCTAATTGTAACATTGAATTTATAAAGTATAATGTTAAGGTGATAATTATTTTGGTACGATCAAAGGAATATCATCAAATTAGTTAATTAAAGTATGATCAATTAAAAAATTAAATTTGATAGTTAAATATCTTAATAAACATCAGCTTGCAATTCTCTTCATTTTCAACCGCAATATTAAGTAATAAATTTGTAAAGATTTATGATAACTATATTATTGCTGTATTAATATTATCGAAATTGTTCATTGACATGACCATTGGCCTATCTATTCACGACAAAAATGATATACGACATTTATTGTGCCGCTTAGGTAAGTGAAGCACGCAAATGAATTCGTGATAGAGATAGCATACCAACTAGCATTGCTCATCCAATCCATACAATTTAGTTGAGCAAGCGTATAACTCGGGTAATATTTCGCTCTATTTACTTTTAATTTGTGGCCAAAAATCGTTTCTGATTGTTGATTTTTGATGTTATTTTCTACTGTTGCTCTTTTGTCACCAATTTCATAGACCCGAGAATTGACAAGTCTGAAATTAGGTCGGTAACGTTGATATTTCTTGGAGATTTTCTTTTGGCATGGAAATCAGATAGTATTTTGTAATATTGTCTATGTATATTTGTGAGATCATATGTTTTATAAAATGCTACTTTTGTTGCTTTGTATTAGTTAGTATTTTGTAATGCTTGTTAACAATTATCAAAGGGCAATATATGGAGGGATGTATGGCCATTTACATGAAAGGACACAATGGTTCAATGAAACCATTTGTCTGCCCATGATAATTGCCATTTATGCATATTATAAATATGTAATAGAAGACAGAAATTCATTTATTCAAAAACATCAAAAAGATTAGAATCTTTAGAGTAAGAAAATCAAGTGTTTTTGGCTTTAATTGTGAACGTGTGTTCTGCCTTCAAGTTTTGGACACCTTTACATGTAATCATCAGTCTCGTAATGACGTAACAATCTTCCGATAGTGGTATCAAAGTTGCGTTTAGAGAAAGAGAGGGTCAAAGAGGCGAAAATTTCTTCTTCATTTTTTTGATCAAATTTCACGTTCATTTCAAGTAGTCCTTGGCCCAGTAGTGTTTTACTCTTTAAAACGAATCCAACAATATAACATTTGCCAAAAACGAATGTTGAAAACAACCAAAAAAGAAAAAATTTAGAAAACCGTCAAGTACGTGCAACACATGTGCCCAAAGGTTGAAGACACGTGAAGCCCACACGCAGAAAGCGTGCACTACATGCGTCGATCAATTGATCGATGATCTGATCCGGTTCAGATTGTATCAAACCCAATCTAGACCTAATTCAAGAAAACCCAGTCATTGGCAGTTCGATTCGGTTCATCTCAATTCAGATCCAATTCAATTCGAGCCAACTCAGACCAGTCTAGACCCGGATCCTATCTCAGTTTGCACTATTTTATGGTCTAATCAAATCATTCGGTTCGATCTATTTTTTGTTTGGTCAAATCAATAATTTTTCTTAAGCTTAGTTCAAAGCCTAAACTAGCTCCGATCAAACCGAAATTTGACACTTACAGGTTTTTTGACATGCCAGATTGATTTATGACCTTAGAATTTTGATTTGAGAACCCAAAATTTAGAAATCTTTGAAAATGTAAGAATAAAACATAAAAAAACATCGGTTTTACACTATCTCAGCTTGCCAACACATTAAAGAAGGATTAATTTTACTATTTTAAACTTCGTTGCAATATAAATCAGTGTTTCAAGGCAAATCCAAGGACCAAGATCACTGTGACTCACAAGGATACTAAAAGCTTTAAAGATCATATACACGCGATAGTTGTTCAAAGCCAAAAGGATTGTTCTAGTTTCTAAGCAAGAAAATGTGAAGAATTTGAAAAGGTCACATCTATAATCACATTTAAACTAGTATAAGATTAGGTTATCGTAATCTAATTAATTGTGAGTCAGCAATTTACACTGTTTTATTTATTTATTTATTTGTATTATTTTCTATATATTATGGCTAGAAAAAGTACTTTAGATTTAGTGAAAATAGAAAGATTAAATAATATTAATTATAATATACAAAAAAGTAAAATTTCTTATTTATTGACACATGAGAAAATATTGTATATTCTTGGGAAAGTAAAACATAGAAACCAAAGCCTTAGAAAAATGGTAGAAAAATAATGAATTAGCTAAGGCAACAATTCTTAGTAATATGTAAGATAATTTAATTCCTTTATATGAAGGCTATAGTACTGCTAAGAAAATTATATATGTATTAGATAGTAAGTGTGAGCCAAAATTTGATAGATATATTCAATTAAGATTAGTAAAATTTAATAGTCTTTATATGAATAAAAATGATAGTATTGTAGATCATATCATCAAAATAGAGCTACTTGTAAAAGATCTTTTAAATGCTGGTCATGAAATTTCTGATAAGATACTGGTATCAGCTATTTTTAATAGTTTGCCTAGGACATGGGATCATGTTATAACCTTTATTATTTATGAGCAAACTGAGATATCCATGACTATAATATTAGGAATTAAAGAGGTCAGAATGAATAGAAAGAAAGAGAAAAATCACCTTAACAACCTTCACTTGACAGAAAGTTTTCAAAGTGGTAAAGACAAATACAATGAGAAGAGTTTCAAGTGAAAGAAGGGACTGTGAAAGCATGGATGAAAAAATAAAAAGCGTAAAAAATGAGTACTTTATATGTGGCGATACTAGTTATTTCAAAGCTCAGTGTCCAAAACAAAAGGATAAGAAAAAAAATAAGAATAAGAAAGAGATTGTTTTGACTATTTCAAAATCACTCATTGCTAAATCAGAAAATCAATGGTGGATGGATTCTAGTGTTACTAGACATGTGAGCAATGATAAAAGTCAATTTGTTACTTTTAAAGAAAAAGCACTAAGAAAACATCGGTTATACATGGGCAATAATACCTATATTGATGTTCAAGAAATAGGAGATTATAAAATCTCATCTATAGACATCATCATAATTTTGAAAGATATGTTATATACTCCATCTATAAGAAGAAATTTGATATTTGTGTCTATTTTGAAGAAAAAGGGGTTTCAGATTAGATTTAAATCTGGATTTGTTACTATAGGAAAAAATTATCTTCTATTGTTAAAGAATAAAAGAATAGATGATATATACTCAATTGGTTCTACAATTAATAAAAATTCTTCTTCTGATTATGTCTATGTGTTAAATTTTAATGATGTTTTACTTTGACATTTAAGATTAGGTCATATAAATATAAATAAAATTCTAAGAATATATAATAAAGGAATACTTCTTCAAGTAAATATGGATAACTTTAACACGTGTGAATTATGTATTAAAGAAAAAATGATGAGAAAATCTTTTTCGAATCATTAAAAATCCTCAAATTTACTTGAAGCAGTGCAATCAGATTTATGTGAACTTATGAGAATAAAAACACATAGAAGTATGGAATATTTTATCACTTTTATTGATGATTATTCCAGATATGGGTATGTATATTTTTTAAAGCATAAATCAAAAGTTTTAAAAAAATTAAAAGAACGTAAAAAGGAAGTAGAAACTCAATTAGTTTGCTTGATCAAAGTTTTAAATAGTAATTAAGGTGGATAATATAAAGATTTTGATGATTTCTGTAAGGATGATGTATAAGGCATATCTATACAATGCCTTATAGTCCACAATAAAATGGTATAGTAGAAAGACGAAATCGAACTCTAATAGATATGACAAGATCGATAATTCTTACTCAAAAATATCTTTATATTTTTGGAGAGAAGTATTATCTACAGCAGCATATATCTTAAATAAAGTTCACACAAAAACTAAATTATTAACTCTATATGAAATAGAGATGGGAACCGAACCTGATTTAACAAGGCTAGAGTTTAGGAGATGCAAAGCCTATGTTTCTATTCTCAAGCCTCTAAGGGATAAGATTTGTACTAGAACATGAGAATGCAAATTTATTGGTTATGTGAAAAATAAGAGTGGTTATCGAGTTTATTATCTTGAAAGGGGTTTTATAGAAAGTAGAGATGATGTATTTAGGAAAACTATAGATACAGTCATTTTTTAATCAATAATTTGAGTTTCTTAATGAAAATGATATGTCTAACACTTTATCACAACTTACCAATAATACTAATATAGATATAAATCCCAATACTTTTATATAATCAAGTGAAAATACACAAGTCAGTGGAAGAAAAAGAAAATAAGGGCCTTCTTAATGGTTGAAAGATCATTATGTCTTTATCATTGATAAAGAGAATCAACTAAGTGATTATTCCAAAACTTATAGTGATGCTATAAGACAATTTAATTCCAAAAAATAGCAATTAGCCATGGAAGATGAATTGAATTTATTGAGAAGAATGAAGCTTAAAAATTAGTTGATTTATGATCTCATTTAGATTTTGTACCCAAGTATAGGTAGTCTTGTTATAGTATAGTCCGATGAGTCCAAGTGTCATATCCACAGGGAGTGTTTTTGCCAAGAGTCTAATTGGGTTATGTTCAAGCCAATTGTCCAATAAAAGAAGCCCAATAGCAAAGATAGAACAAGTGTTGGATTGATTTTAAACAAAGAAATTACCAAATAGAAATTAAATAT
>JAVXUL010016907.1:0-12083 GCA_035590515.1 Trichilia minutiflora
TCAAATACACTCAAAAATAAGCGAACGAACTACTGATATGCACGATGGATGCAAAATCATGAATAGAAAATGTGATGGAGTTACAAATATGCCCTTAAGGTACACACACGGGTGTGATGGTTATTGTCTTGTAGGAACTTAAAGGTGAAGCTCTGCAAGTAAGGATCCGGCCATCAACTATCTTCACTGAGGATCTGATAATGCTACAACCATATTCACATTCACACCTTAACAGCCGGCGTCACTTGTAGAAAACTAACAAAAAAGCCACTTACAAAATTATTCAGCGAGAAAGAAAAAAGTGGGTGCAACCCAGAAAACTTTGTGGTATTTTGAGTTTTGAAAAAATGGCAGAACGGAGAAGAGGAATAGAGGAATTTAGTTCTAGCAAAAGCCCCATTCGCACATGAGAAATGTGTTATCCCTCCTACCAAAGGTGGATCCCTATTAGAGGATGACCACCTGACCAGACTAATGACGAATAAATCAAACAAACTAGAGAAGGAGCTTTTGGAGATTAGATAATGGATGGTAGGAGAGTCTGCCCGCCCGAGAGAAATGAGAGTACCACCCCCCAAAAAAGGCGGGAGAGTCAAGTCCCAGGCGACAGTGATACTATAAAGGGGTCAGTCGGGGTCGAAGATCGGGTGCTTAGCACCCGAATGACTACTCTATAGAAGGGAAAGGCTAAGGTGACTGAAAGAGTAGTAGAGGAACCTTCTGCTTTCCCAGGCCTTAAGATTCCCTTTAAAATCTATAAAGGGCGTGATAAGAGAAAGGCTGACGATGATAGAGGCTATGATGCACAAGTGAGACCAGGATGAGGCACATTCTATCTTTCACAAACATGAGACTCTATCTCAATGAAAAGCACGCTCGAGAGAAGGAGGCTACCACGGCCGTTAGCAAGAAAGAAGTAGAGGAATGTGTTCGCAAAATGCTAAACGAATGGAAGGCTAAGAGGGGAGTCGAGTTGGGAGAGAACTCAAGAGCTGACAATGTTCATTCTTCTACGTTCACCTCCCTTTTCACTTAGGAAATCCTAGAACTCGGTCTCCCCAAGAAGTTCAAAATGTCGTAACTGCCCCCTTACAATGAAAAATTCGATCCCTCCTTACACCTAGACACATTCCGAGAGATGATGCTGATCTAGATACTAATTGACCAGCAAATGTATCAGTAGGGTAGTATAAGAACTTACCACCGGCCTGTATTGATAGTTTCACTCAGTTGGTAATAGCCTTCGAAAATGAGTTTTAGGGAGCTATAACAAGTCACAACCTGAGCACTCTACTGTCAGTGTGTCAGAAGCCTGGAGAGACATTGAAAAGTTTTGTAAAAAAGTATCACGAGAAAGTTATGAAGTTGGGCACATACCACCATCCTTTGGCGTTGGAAGGTTTGAAGAGGGGTCTAAGGATGGAAAGGGTTTGGTATGCCATCCACTGATAAACAGTGGATTCCTATGAGGCAGCCCGTAGCGAGCTGCTTGATGAAATTAAAATAGAATGAGAGATGCTCCTAAGGCTGAAGGAGGAGGGTTGGGCCACCCCGACTAGGAGGGAACAACACCCAAGTGCTCAACGAAGGGAAAAAAGGGACCGCTATGAGAATCCCGTGCGCGACAGGAGAGACGGGGGCCAAGGAAGGCCTCTTTGTAAAACAAGAAGGGATAAGAAGCCCCCCAAATTCCAGCAGGCGAGAGATCACCCAGGGAGGGTGGCTCAGGTAGCCAATCACAACTTCACACCCCTTAAAGCCCCTTTATTCGAAGTATATGAGGATGTTCAGTATTGAGGATTACTGGTATCCCAACCCTAAAATATGAAGGCCAAAGTTCCTAAGAAGAATAAAGAAAAGTTTTGTGAATATCACGGGGAGAAGGGTCACACTATAGACCAATGTAATGACCTGCGAGCCTAGACCGAAGTACTTATCAAGAATAACTATCTCACCCATTATATTGTAGAGCACCAGTAGAATAACCTATGTATGGGACGGCACCCCAAAGATGATAGGTCCCCGAGACCTAACCAAGGTATCCTGGTCATCTCAAGAGGACCTACTCTAGCAGGACAGTCAAATAACGTATGTAAAAATTATGTGCGCTACTCCCTGCCCAATCATCCGTCAGACATACATGTGATGAATTTACGTGCCAACAAAAAACCAAGGATTACTACCATCCCTATTATATTTATAGATGAAGATGAAGTTGGAGTGCACTACCTGCATGATGATGCATTAGCAGTGGCCTTGGAAATAGCATCCAACTAAGTCATTCGAATCTTGATCGACACGGGAAGTTCAACGAACATCATCTTCAAAGATACCTTAGACTCCCTAGGCATAAAGGATCTAGAGTTATCCTAGGTTGACTCAACTTTATACGGATTTGGGGATTCTTGCATTGTTCCCCTAGGATTAGTACAATTGCCCATGACTATAGGCGACAGGTCCTATCAACGAACTGTCATAGTGCGCTTTCAGGTAGCAGATTTAAAGATCCTCTACTTTATTATCTTAGGAAGACCTTTCCTCTGAAACACCAAAATAGTGGAAAGCGTACACTACCTGAAATTGAAATTATGAGTCGGAGTCGGGATCAAAATTATCAGAGGGAATCAAAGGGAAGTGAGATCCTACTTTGCTACCTCTGCGCAAAAAATGTACTGTACCTAAGGGAAGCTTTTGGAGATAACTACCGAGGAGCAGGGGAGACCAGCCACTGTAGATACTGAGATGACTGACGTACAAGCGACATCTTCCTCCCCTGATAACACCACAACAGGAGGCATACCCCGAGGTTCAATTTTGGAACTGGTAGAGATCCTAGAGAATGTGGAGATTAATTGGCGGCACCCAGACAACATAATCCGAGTAGGTAGTCAGCTGATCCCTGACCTGAAGTAGGCTACGCTTGCCACCTTAGAGCGAAATAAGGATGTATTTGCTTGGAGCCATGAGGATATGCTAGGGATAGATGCAGATATTATGACCCACTAATTATCTGTTAATCTCATCCCCAAGCCAGTTTGTCAGAAGAGGAGAGTCTTTAACATAGAGAGGCAGAGGACCATCCAGACGGAAGTAAATAAACTACTCAAGACGGGGTTTATCAGGGAAACCAAGTACCCTAACTAGTTGGCGAATATGGTAATGGTTAAGAAAGCCAATGGGAGTTGGTGGATGTGCATCGATTTTACTGACCTCAATAAAGCCTACCCTAAACATAATTTTACCCTGCCTCAGATCGACCAGTTGGTAGATTCTACTGCAGGGCACGAATTATTGAGCTTAATAAATGCCTTCTCAAGATACAATCAGATACCCATGTATCTTCCTGATCAAGACAAGACAGTCTTCATTACGGATCAGGGGTTGTATTATTACAAGGTGATACCCTTCGGGTTAAAGAACGCCAGAACCATTTTTCAGAGGCTTGTGAACAAGGTGTTTAAGCCATTAATTGGAAATTGCATGGAGGTCTATGTGGATGACATGATTATAAAATCTGTGAAGACCAAGGATCATTCTTTCCACCTAGAGCAAGCCTTCTCCCTTCTTAGAGAATACAACTTGAAGCTCAACCCTGAGAAGTGTGCATTCGGTGTCAGGTTCGAAAAGTTTTTGGGCTTTATGATCAGTGGATAAGGGATCTAGGCAGCCATAATGGACCTGAGAGCTCCTAGGACCTTGAAGGAGTTACAAAGCCTGACTGGAAGATTAGCGGCCCTCAATCGCTTTATCTCTAAATTCACTAACAAATGTTTCCCTTTTTTCAGAGCCATGAGAAAAGACAAGGGTATGAAATGGGATGAAGAGTGTAAAAATTCATTTCAGCAACTCAAGGTTTACTTGGCCTCAATCCTACATCTGGTTTGCCCTTTGTCGAAAGAGACGATGTACCTTTACCTCGTGATCAGCCAGTACACTGTTAGTTCGGTGCTGATAAGGAAAGATCATTAGAAAATATAGAGGCTCATTTACTATACCAATAAGGCATTATTGGATGTCGAGACCCGATATGCAAAACTTGAGAAGCTAGCGTTGGCACTCGTCGTAGTAGCCAGGAAATTGCGTCCCTACTTTTAGGCCCCTGAAATAACAGTGCTCACTGATCAAACACTCAGATAGATTCTTCATCGACTTGAATTGTCGGAAAGGCTGATCAAGTGGTCGGTAGAGCTCAGTGAGTTTGACATCAAATTCCAGCCACGTAAAGCTATCAAGGGACAGGCACTGGCAAACTTCATGACTGAGCATGCGACTGAAAAAATCCTGACGGTCTCACATCGGGATGAAAATCAATCAGACTTCATAGAAGCAGACCGGCTCGATCTCGGGAGCCTTCCTCCCCGGCATCTATCTATCAATGGGTCCGTATGCATCAATGGAAGTGGAGCAGACGTCATCCTAGTCGGCCCCGAAAGAGAAGAGGTTATATATACTCTTATATTTTCTTTTCCTGTTAGTAATAACGAAGCAGAATATGAAGCTTTGTTGGCAGGACTAAGGACAGTATTAGAAATCGGGGTACGTGTATCACAGCCAACAGTGACTCCCAGCTCTTGATAAACCATATGAACGGTACTTACCAAGTCCGAGAAGAGAACATGAGGGCTTACCTTTCAAGGGCCCAAGAGTTAATCAACAAATTCACTAAGGTAGAACTGCGAAGAATTTATCGATCTGAGAACCTCCAGGCTGATGCATTGTCAAAGCTCACCTCAATACTCATGGGAGACATCCCAAAAATGATCCCTATAAAGACTTTGGATTATAAAAGCATCAGTCAGTCGGATGACGATATAATAATGATGACCAAGGAAGAACCATCTACCCGGATGGACCCCATCTAAAGATACATAAAGGAAGGGTTACTCCCTCATAATAGGAACGAAACTCTCAGGATCAAGAGAAAGGCCACTAGGTTTGTAGTAATAGATGGTGTTCTCTATAAATAGGGGATTAGCACTCCCTATCTAAGATGCCTCACGCGATCAGAAGTAAAAGAAGCATTGGAAGAGATGCACCAAAGATTCTGCGAGAATCACAGTGGCAGCAAGAACCTGGCCTTTCGAGTACTGAGACAAGGATACTTTTGGCTGATTATGAAGCAAGACACCTACGAACTGGTTTATCGGTGTCATGCCTCCCAAAAACCTGACCTGATAAGACCTTTTTTGACCGTCGTTGTCATGCCTGTTCAGCCCTGGCCATTCATCCAGTGGGAACTTAACCTGATAGAACCTTTTTCGATCATCAAAGTTCAGGCAAAGTATGCCATCGTGGCTATTGATTACTTCACAAAGTGGGTGAAAGCAGAGCCCCTGTCTAAGATCACAGAAAGAAACACGATTGCCTTCATTCGAAAAAATATCCTCTATAGACACAGCATCCCTAGCATACTGATCATTGATAATGGGAAGTAGTTTGATAATAGAGGATTGGAAGCTTTTTACTGGGAATGGAACATTGACCTCAGGCTCGCCTCTCTTGCCCACCCCGAAATGAATGAGTAAGTGAAAGCAGATAACAAAATAATCAAGAAGTTATTAAATAAAAAGTTGGATGAGAGGAAGGGAGGTTGAGCAGATGAGCTTTCGAAAATCCTATGGGCGTAGAATAGCGACAAAAACTATCACAAGAGAAACACCTTACCTTTTGGCCTATGGATTTGAGGCAGTCATCCCTATTGAGATGAACATCCCCAATTTTCGCACCCTTCACTTTGATAAAGAAGGAAACTAGAAAGCCATGCTTTTGAGCTCGATTTGTATGAGGAAGTCAAAGTATGAGGAAGTCAAAGATCGTGCACTGATGCTCATGACTGTCCATCAGCAAAAAGTCTCTCACGTCTACGATAGAAAGGTTAAACCTCAATCCTTTAGAAAAGTAGATATTGTTCTTAGAAGGGTCACTCTAAACACGAGAGTGACAGTTGAGGGGTCTTTAGGTGCTAATTGAAAAGGTCCCTATCAAGTAATTAGAGCAGTCAGTCCAGGGACGTACAAATTGGCAAGGCCAGACAATAATATCCTGAATAAGTCATGGAATATTAAGATGCTGAAAAAGTACTATCTCTAAGACGAGTCTCTCCTCAGGATGCTTCAGTTGTAATGTATTCAAACACTATCTATAATAATAAAATTATTGTGTTTTAATTACAAGTAAAGAAGCAGTGTACAGTATCTCTCTTTTTCTAAGTCTTTGACCCACATCAGGCTGTATAAGCCCCCGCACTGTGTTAGGCAGAATGAGAGCCTAAGACCTGACACGAGGCTGGGCGTCCTAAGCCTTGACCCGTGTTCGCCTCTACTCTTGGTGTTACAGTTGGCATTTGAACCTTAAAGTCCCCTAACACTAGCTTGAGTTCTTGACACGTGCCAGGCTGTATAAGCCCCCATACCGTGTCAGGTAGACTGAGAGCCTAAGACCTGTCATGGGACCGAGCGTCTTAAGTCCTGACCCGCATCTGCCTTTACTCCTAGTGTTACGATTGGCCTTTGAGCCTTAAAATCCCCTAACAATAACTTGAGTCCTTGAAGCGCATCAGGCTGTATAAGCCCTCGCACCATGTTAGACAGATTGAGAACCTAAGACCTAGCACGGGGCCGAGCATCCTAAACCCTGACTTGTGTTCGCCTCTACTCCTAATGTTATGGTTGGCCTTTGAGCCCTAAAATCCCTAACATTAGCTTCAGTCCTTGACCCGCGTTAGGCTATATAATCCCCCACACCGTATCAGGAAGACTAAAAGCTTAAAACCTAGCACGGGATCGAACGTCCTAAACCCTGACCCACATCCTTTGAGCTCTAAAATCCCCTAACACTAGTCTTAGTCTCTGAACTATATCAGGTAGTATAAGCCCCTTCACCGTGACTAGCATCCTCAGAGTCTAAGACCTATACGGGGTCAATCATCCTAAGCCCTGCCCACGTCAATGTTATATCCTAGTGTTGAAGTTAAAATCCCTTCACACTAGTTGAGCCATAAGGATGGCACCAGTCAGGAACTTTATCTTGACATGTCTCCCAGATTGATTCTGAGCGTGCCCAATCTTTCCTGAACTACCAACTATATATTGACTGAAGGATGTCCTACCAATTCAGAGTACTTTATTTCACAAGAACTTAGTTCCAAGGGAATTTATGCATGGTCAGAATTGAAGCAAACAAGAGTAGGAATGAAATGAAATCTTTTTTCATTCACTTTGAGTATATAAGTACAAAAGTATTAGTGTACATTTGCTCTTGAATGCTTAACTATGAAAGATTGTACAGTTACAACACCAAAAACTAGAGGATTGATCAGGGATACTTCAGGGAGAGGTCTTCCATTTTTCATCGGAGGAAATCTCCACGAGAGGATCTTGATTGCCTGTCATTTGATCCTGATAACCTTGTGCCTCAGCTGCCTCAAAGGAGGGATCTTCAATTGATTGACCCTGGTCATTCCTCCCCTCCTCCTCATTTGCAGTCGGATCAATGTTCAGCTTTGTGGTCCTAGAAAGAGCATTTGGAGCGTGCGAACTTGAAGCCCTTGGAACCTCCCGACCAAGTTGGCTAAATAGCCACCCGAGGTTCAAGTCGGGGTATTCTTAAAGGAAGAGGTCGCTAATCAGGTCCAAACCATCATCTACCCTCTGGTCATACCGAGACTCTAACTGAGCCAGAACCTCTTCTTTTTCCTTTTTTAACGCTTCAAGGACCACTGCTCCTCCTTTAGCTACTTCTCTAGAGAGTTGCGCTCCTCTGATAGTGTATTATACTCATCGGTGCTGGAGATCAACTGCTCCTTCAGGTGCTCCTTATCTGATTTAAGTGATCTATAGAGGTCAGACAGCTGATTATACTTCCCTATGAGACTCCTCGTCTCCCATTCAAGAAAGTTATTATCTATTGTTAATGCTTGGGCTAAGGCCAAGGCCTCGATAGAAAAGAGCTTAGAGGTAAGGTTTTACCTCTCTTCGACCCACTGAGACCTTTTGCCCTCTAAACCAGAGACCCTAGCCTCTAATTCAGCCCTCTCCTGATTCGCCTCCTGATGGATGGCGTTCAATTTTTTCTGGGCCCGCTTCTCCAATTTTTTGACCGTCTTAAATGCCCACTCCCAAACTTTTATTGCATTCTAGAAATCTTCCATGAAGAGATCCAACAAGAACACATTCTTCATAAAGAAAACTAGATAAGGAAATATCTTGAGAAGGAAAGGCAATGATCCTTATCAGATACAAAAGACCAGGGGCGTAAGAACTTACTTTATGAGTGTACATGCTCAGGCTGCCTAGGGCTTGTAATGGAGACACGTCGAACATAGTTTCGGCCCTTTGGGGAGTGATCACCACTCTTTCCCCATTTAATAATTGAAGGAGGTAACCAAAATGCTCCTTCTTGCCCTCAGCCAAATCCTCTCACTGGAGCTCATCTTGTTTCGCATCACCATCCTTTGGGGGAGCTACATCATCTGCATTCTCGTCAGTGGGGTCGATGTTTTTCTGGCCCCAACCCCCATTATTATTTACATTTGTTTTAGGGGATTGGTCTCGACTACCCGCTCCTTCATGATTAGACTAGCTCCCTTTGCTCTCCCCAAAAGCTTTCTGCATCCCCGATCCCATCGCTAGGGAGACTAAAGAGCCCTTCTCTCGACTAGTGATCTTCATTTGTGTGCTTGCTAGGGGAGGAGGAGTATAGGGATGGTCGGTTCTCCTCTTCGTCCTCCTCTTAGCCTGGTCATCGATCATAGGCCTCTTGCCTTTATCTCTGGTCTAAGGAGGATCACCCGCCCAAGGACGCCTCTCTTCCTCCTCTTCATTTCACTCTCGAATCGGTATGTATTTCTCTTTCAGGCATTTGGCTTTCTTGCCTCCCTTATCGGGAGCTTTCTTGGGATCCCCTTTACAGGCCCCTTTCCCTTGTCTCTAGGGGCCTTAGTTTGGGCATCGATGGCCTGGGCTACTTTGGATTACCCCTCAGAGAGTAACCCTTTCAGGATGTTAGCCACCTTTGGCTTCCGGTGCAGTGCAGCTACAAGTGATCCAAGATTCTAATAAAAAATGACTCATCAGGAATTTGTTAAAGTCGATAAGAAGAAAGACTACCCTCACTCACAACGACCCTAGTTTTTGAGAGCTCACCCCTCGTTGCAGTATGAGGTATTAGCCGTGAGCTTACCAGGCTCCCTTCGCTTAAAAGTTACATGACATCCATGGCAATCAAACTTAACAACAATCCTTTCACATTAGTCGAGATGTCAAGCTGGTCTCTTCCCACCTCTGTATCAAAAGACTGGTCAGAAATCTGCTTTGCTAAAGTAAGGTATTCAACGACAGGTCTAGATATTTGAGGTGATACCTGTCTCTTCGAAGGTGGAAAGTATTGGTCCCTGAAATGGTCCAGTCCAATCCCTGCTGGCAATGAACCAGCGGTTCTTCCAGTTCTTATTGGATGAGGGGTTCCCTTTTATCTTTGTCTGGTATCCTTGACGAATTTGTAAATAGTACCATCTCGAGTACTGGCTGACACTCTTACTGAGCATATAGAGGTGTAGTACCTCATCAGGAGTGGGGGTAGGCAGTCCTACTCTGGCTTTTAGAATGAACAGGCATCTTAGGATTCTCCAACTATTCAAGTTTAGCTGGTATAGAGGATCCCGAAAGCTTCAAAGATCTTGATAAAGTACCATTGCAGGGGGAGCCGAGCCTCGATTAGCAGGTGCTCCTCATTTATGGCCATCTCCCCAAGGGCCAGGCACTCGAGATCTCATAGGTTCGCGGTACCCTGAGTTGCACATGATCAGCAATGGCGAACAGCCTCCTGTAAGCGTAGAGGTCCACCTCAGTGATTGTGGATGAGCCCCTCGCCCTTGCCTGCTCAGAAGCCCCTTTGTCTTCTTCACCCCCTTCATGACCGGGCAGAGGGTCCTGCGTAGACTCTGTCCTCAATCGGGCAGTATTTAATAGTTTTCTCGTTTGTCCATTTTTCGAATCTTCAACCTGGATAGACAACTCACCATGACAACTCAAATCCTTACAAGAAACAAAAAAAACAACAAAAATCATGTTCCTGAAAAAATTTCAACCTACACTCCCGAAATCACTTGAGCCATAATATGGAATGGAAGCGTCGACCCTCTTCTCTAAAACAAAGTTTCACAGAAAGGTTGTAAAAATGACAAAAATCTAAAGCTGTACCTTTATGAAGTCACAAAAATGAAATGCGAAGCAAAGCTTGCAAAGAGAATGAAGAGAAATAGTGCACTCACAAATCAGAAAGGCAAATACAGGAAGAACAGCACCGATAACTCAGACGAAAAATGCAAGACCTTTTAGAGCACCAACGAAGCAGCAGTAAAAACTCAGAGAGGAAAAAATGAAGGAGAAGGGGAGATAAGATGGGTTTATACTAATAAAGACCCAGATCTCAATCATTGGTTTCTACGATCAAGGGGATGCCACGTGTCCAAACCCCATAAATGACTTCACTGCTCGAGGGTGATCCGACCTGCAGCCACTGATGGCCTAACACATGGACCTTGGTAATTTGATTTTAATGATTACAGAACTCAAAGCAGTGATATCTCATAAACCATGGACTTTTGAGGTGACAGTTGGGCAGTCCGCATTTAATGAAAAGGATTAACGAGAAGTTAGGATGAGACAAATCATCAAGAAATTATCAATATACAAGCACAATAACTGGGACACTCCTAGCCTCTTGACATCCTTCCACCTCCCTCAGATTCTCAAGAAACCATAGCTCCTAAAGATGGAGCAATCACTAAGACCTACCCAGTCAGGCAAATAGTTTCTGATGAGAGCCCTTTAAGTCTCACACCAAAAACTGGGGGAGTGTATGTTTGGGTAGAAATTTGAACGACACGTGAAGGCTTCCGAGGTAAACGTTTGTCACCCCAATCCCTGTAACAGTATCACCTAACCACCTGCCTCTCAAGAACCCTGACTGCTCACCCTCTAGGATCCCTGAGTCATGCATCTTAGGAGTCCTAACCACCCGCCTCTCAGGAACCCTAACTACCCACCTTCCAGGCTCCTTGGCTCATACCTTCCCGAATACCTGACTGATGCCCCTCGAGATTCCTGGCTACCCGCTTCTTAAGGTTCCCAACTGCCCCTTTTTGGGCTACCATCTCTTGTCCCTTCTAGAATCCTATCAGCCTTTCAGGAAAGCCTGAACCCGTCATCAGCCCTTGAAGATTACAAAAAATGGGAATGATTAATGATCAAGAACCCTGCAGTAAGAGGCGCCGTCCTAGGAAATTTTAGATATTTGTCCCATCTCCCCCGAATCTCAAAAAGTCTGATAATGGCAAGCTTGATGAATGTCAAGTCTCTTGAATAAAAAGCAATTGGCACACTAACCAAAGGCCAAGCATCCCATTATTCCCATTCTCCAATAACAAGTCACTTCATTCATATCCCAAGGGCCCTATATAAGGATGCAAAATTAACAACAAAAGGGTTCGAATTCATTTTTTTTTAACTTGTGTTTACTGAGCTTTCCATTTCTTTTCTTTCCTTTCACTAGAATTATTTGCTACACCTTCTACACTTTCGCTGACTTAAGCATCGGAGTTTCTTCGTCGAAAACCTCACTCGGCGTGACTCTTAATGTGTTATTATCTTGCAAGAACTTAGAGGTGAAGCTCTATAAGTAAAGATCCAGCCATCAACCATTTTCGATGAGGATCCGATGACACTACAGCAATATTCACATTCACACCTCAGTACAATTAATTATAAGTTAGTTAATTATTCTCAAATTAAGTTTTATAAAAATAATGAACTATGGGATGACCCACTTAATGAAAACTTCTTACCTATATATTTATACTTCAATTATGGTCAATTACTTTATATATATTGATAGCACTAATCCTACTAATTTTATTTAATTATAGTTAATTATAAGTTAGTCAATTCTTCTTAAATTAAGCTTTTTAAAAGTAATGAGCTATGGAATAACCCATCTTAATGAAAATTTCTTACTAATATATATTTCTACTTAAATTATGTTCAATTACTTTATATATATTGATATCTATTTTACTATATATA
>JAVXUL010016918.1:0-12082 GCA_035590515.1 Trichilia minutiflora
TATGTTAATTTCTTAATAATAGTAAAAAATCTATGTTATTTTATTTAAATTATTAATTTATTATCCTAAATAGATAGAATTATTTTTAATATTTATATAGTTTAGTTAGTAACGTATCATATATATAGAATAAAAATCAGTTATTTTTATTTAAAATAATCAAAATTATATTAAATGAGAATAAACATATATATTTTTTTCATATATATATTCTCTAAAATTATCATTCTATAAGATATTCTTACAATTTAATTAAATTTTAAAAAAATATAATTATAATTATAATAATTAAAATTTTAAAATAAATTATTAATAAAAATCGGATACCTATCTAAAATTGGTATCTTGTTTGTTAAGACCTGATTCTAATCCTAATTAAATCGAATCTAAATTTTTAAATATGATCTTAATTTTAATTAAACTGATATCTTATTTTTTGGATATCTAATTTTAGATTCGAATCGGTATTCTAAAAAACCAAATTTTTTAAACAATACTAATAAAAAAGTATCGTTAGGATAGAAGAAATAAATGGGTGAAAATCTTGCTAAGAAACCACAAAACAGTTTGTCCAATCATTCTACGAGTCTATACTAGTGGATGACAGACAAGTGGATAAATGACGAGCCAAATCTCCGACAATTGCATACTTTACATTACAGGTCTCCATCCATTGGAGCAAATGACAGATAGGTCGACGGACCACGGTTGCTGTAAAAATTCCTTCGTAGAGTATGTATGCATCTTGTTTCTGTGTTCCAATCAATCTTAACTTATTAATTAGCATGATTAAAGTGTTATAATTTAAAATTAAAATTACTAAATATATTTTTTTAATCTTGCTTCTCCAACACAACAACAGAATTATAATTTTAGTACAAGTCTTCATCAACTATGAAAATTAGCTGGAACATTTCACAAGAGGAGAGCTCAAGCTCAAATTAATGTTGCAAAGAAGATTATAAACAACAACTAAACTAACTACAGATCACTATATACTTCTAATTACAATTTTGGGTAGTTTATAGAATATGCGATCTTTCCTTTCCTTTTCTTTTCTTTAATATAGGATAGATAGAATAACTAATACCCAAAAACCGTCCACGACATGCTAATAAATCATCGATCGAGTTTAGTGAACAGATGAGATCACCACTTATCTCATCTAGGAAGATGTTTAGAATAATTACTATTGGATCAGAGTTATGACTTCTACTTTTTTTCTTTTTCATCAAATTAAGCAATTATCTCATTACGTGATAAAAAGTGAGATATTAAGATTGATGATGTCTCTGAAATCACGGAGAAATCTTTCAATAATTTTTATCATAACCCCACCCCCACTACTATTTCCTGGAAATTAATAGGATGGATTAGGGTCCCCTTTAGGCTTTGTCAACAATAATTGAAATTTATTTCCATGAGTGTGTTGAAATTGATTACACGAATTATTTTACTTTACTCATTGGAATGGAATGCTTAACTTTATCGTACATAAAATACAAAATATAATAATTAAAATTTACCAATACAAGAATAATTAAAACTTTTTTATTTTTACCGAAAATAAGTGACCTTTTCATTATATGTGTTTTATCAATATTCCCTTTATTCATTGACATGTTTAAATTATACATTTATTATATTTGGTTTTAGAACAATGGATTGTGTAATTGTATGGTTGTGGCACACTATCCTTAGGACGATTATGTGAAATTATAGATGTTGTGCTCTAATAATTCATACAAAAAAACAATATTCTGAATCTTCAACTCTCTACAGTACTTACAAACAATATAGATTTTGTGGTTCAATTATTATTATTATATATATATAATAATTGCGTTGTCATTTCATAAAACTCTCGTTTTTGTCAATCTAGTTGGCAATCCATCAAATGGAAAGTTGGAAACAAATAATTAATTAAGAAAGGGAAAGGAAAAAGGAAAGGGAAAGGAAAAGGGGAAGAGAAATTAATAAAGTTATAAATTAAACAAAAGGAATGGTTGGTTATGGAATATTTTATGGCTTTAGAATCCATATATATGGATTCTCGAGATTGCTTTTCAGTTTTCTCCGTTATGGAATCAGAAAGCGAAGCTCACCTCATTGACAATGGTGCATATCCGAATTCATCAATCTCAATCATGGAGGATGGAGTTCATAAATTGCAATTCTTTTTTTTTTAATATATAAAAAATCATAATTTATTTAATCAAAGACAAATGTTTAATAATCGTCATATTTAAAAGGATAATTCAGAAAAAACTCACAATCTAATCTCTTAAATATTTTAACAAAAAAAATCTTGATAACTCGAATTTGAAACAAACACTAAACAATTATCACATCAAACTTTTATTATCAAATTATCCTTTCGAGATTACCATATACATAATTACTTAAGAGTAACAAGCTATACAATATATAGAATTTTAGCATTGCACACATTTTTATACAGTACTACTGTGATATAGGGATAAGCTTAACTGAGTAAAAAAGAAAAATTCATCTTGTGTACGAAAATAATGAGCTTAAGATCATCAAGATTATTAATTTCACACATCTTAGAACCCTACTAAGTAAAAGGTGTTGGCATACCTTATAAATGCTACATTGTGAATAAGGCTATATACTTGAACTTATAATTGCTTTTATAATAATATAATTATATATTTCTCGGTGTGTCCTCACAAGTTATTGTTATTTGAACCTTCTTTTGCACTGCGATAGACTTAGTTACGCATTCACCCAAAACTAATGACTAGGCGCCGCATAGACCTACTTCGCATTTTCGTCCCACGACATTTCTTGAAGTATCCTTGTTCTTTTAGTATTTTTGTCAAAAATTTTCAAAGTTTTCTATAAGTAGAATGCTAGTCTTCCATGCAAAGTTGGATTAATCATTCCTCATTATGTTAATAATTGAAACAGATTATTGGTTTCTCTTTTGATTGCTTCGCTTTGCTTTCTTCACTGGTGGATTAATAAGTGGAATTGACCATTGAAGATCTGTACTGTTAAAATTGTGAAGGGCATTAGAAATCAATACTGTTAAGGAAATAAACGAACACAAAAACAATCAAACATTTCAGTCGAGAGATATTTCTATATATCATCAAATAAGGATGTGAAGCAACTACAACAAGGCCCAACTATATTTCTTGCTTTTTGGAAGGACATCCCATTATTTTGGCTGCCTCACTATGGCTTGAATTCAACGTTTCAACAACATACTTAACACTTAAGTGACATGAAATCGAGATTCGAGATTTGGGTATAGGAAGAACAAGTTACAATTAAGTTAATTAATGGATGAAATGAAATGCCTAATTTTTTTTTTATCACCATTGTTGTTTTATTCTCTTCAAAAACAGACAAAGAGGAAAACAGAAAATTCTTAATTACCGAACATGAAATACTAAATACAATTCAGGCTTTAATATTCGATGTTTCCCTGATTAATTGGTTTGGTTTTGGGTTTTGGATTCTTATGTAATTTGAACAAGTGAGTAAATTTCCAATCAAGTATATGGACAAATTTTGAGTGATCCTTTCAATTTTCATCCTTCTAGCTCCATTGACCGTGAAACAGGGCTTCACTAGAAGCTAACAACAAATGGCCTGTAGTGAGGTTTAAATTGAAAAGCAAGCCCGTCTTATTTTTAAAGCCGGCGATATTTCCATTTACTATTTTGATAATAATACTATTTAATTAACAAATTTTTATTAAAAAAAATAAAAATAAAATATTTTGTAATTAATTTATATAATATTTAATATAATCTATTATAAATTGAAATATTAATTTTTTTATATTTTTATTACACGATTTTTAAACAAAATTGAATTATCAATGATTTTTTGTACTTGATATTTTTTAATATTTATTATATTAAAATATTTATTAATAAAAAATGATATATTTTTTAAAATAGAGTTTTAATAATTTTTCTTTTGCAATTACACTTGATCTATTAAAATTTTGGACTATTAAATTTTATCTTCACTAAAATAATTAAAAATAAATAAATATTAATGAATAATTATATAACATCCCGGACTGGGGGGACGAAGAGTGGCGACGAGGTGAGAAGGCCTGAATAAGGAGCGGTTTCTGACAGACTTCAAAATGATAGCGGGGTTAAGAGGAGTTCTACATCGGAATGGGAGATAAAGTTACTTGGTTATATATATGGGTTGGAATCAAGTTATTAATAAGGCCTTTTGGGATGGATTTAGATCCATTATCAAGAACAAAGTTATGAGACACTATGGGTTGGGTCAAAGTAAAAAATATTATTAACAGTTTTAAATCAGGTGTTACAATATGGTATTAGAATCAACTCTCCGATTGTGGGCTCGAGGACGAGCTAGCAAAAGCTAGTGAACCAGTAACATTCTGGACCTTGAGGGAGGAGAAGGGAGCCGAGGTGAGAAGATCTGAGTAAGGAGCAGCTCTTAGCAAGCTTCAAAATGACAATAGAGTAGGAGGAGTCTCACATCAAAATGAGAGAGACAGTTATTGGGTTATATATGTGGAGTTAGAACCAACTGAACTATATATGTGGAGTTGAAACAAAGTTATCAACAAATCTTTTTGGGATGGGTTAGGTCCATTACTAATAATAAAGCCGTAATGTCCTATAAGTTGGGGTAAAGCGAATAATATTATTGACAGTCTTGGACCAAGTGTTACCAATTATCTATATTAATTTTTTTAAAAAAATTATACCACATAAATATTTTTTATGTACCTTAAATATTTTTTGTAAATTAAAATATATTTCTTAGTTCATATAATATATTTGAGTGCTTGATAAAAATATATAATAAAAATATTTTTAATTTTTAAAAATATTGAGTATAAACAATCATTGAAAATTTAATTTTTATTTAAAAATTTTGTAATTAAAAAATGTAAAAATTATTATCTTAATATATGATAAAATTATTTTTATTATATAAAATATTTTATAAATAATTATAAAAATTTATTAATTCAATAGAGTGTTATTCCATTAGAAAAATTAAGAATTTGTTGAAAATATCATTATCCTATTCTTAAATACAAAATTGTGCTTCATAAAATAAATAAATAAATAAAATAGGACCTAATTAGGAGATGATTGAGTTGATGGATTATTACGAGTAATCCTTTAAGAGTGGCAGAGTAATAAAGATTTGAAAGTAACATTGCTTAACGTCTATCTTGGATGTGAGTCACCATAATTCTTTTTGTTAAAGTATTTAGGAGATCAAGTTATGAATTTTATCTTAACAGTCTTTTCAAATAAAGAATTATTTAATATTTGTCATTGATTAAGTAAATTATGTTTTTTTTATGCATAAAAATAAGAAATAAAAAAAAAGGCTGTTATAGGCATTTAGCAGCATTCTCGCTAGAAAACTGGTGTGTGGCTTTGTTCAACGTCTTAGTCATCATCTTGCGAATGGACTTGCTGGATATGTTAAAGTACAATAGCCATTGGCCCATCGGCTATAGCTCAATAGTTACGCCTCTTGTTTTTTCGAAGCTCCGGAGTCCTATAGAATAAGAATATATGGGTCCAACTTCTTCGGGTGTAGACGTGTAGTGTCTACCTTGTAATGCAACTTCTCAGTTCCAGAGCCGAGTTCATGGAATGGAAAGAAAACCAATTAAACTGTAATGCGTTACACGCCAGGCATGAGGCTTTATGGTCATGCGAATTGTCCATATCACCAGAACCACCTCGCACGCGCCATTATATCGCACACTCTCGGCGGGAATGCCCACACCATTTTATCTGCTCTATTCTCTTACTTCCACAGAACTAAACCCTTCTCTATATATTAATAATAATTTTCATTGATGCCAATTTAAGCAGTTAAGCTACATTCTTCGTTTGCTTGCATTTTTTACTATTTACGTGGTTCGCGGAAGCTCGCAAGTCTCGACTCTCTGCACACAAAGTTGCAGAGAACAGAAGAAGACTCCAAGGCAGTACAATCGGATAAGTAAAGTGCTCTCCTTTCACATTATAGTACTAAATTCCCTGCATATATGTTTATCTGAAAGATAGCACATTACTCTGAATTCAATTAATTTCATTGTTCTTTTATGTGTAGGGTTGGCGAAGTGTTATTCCTTGTGAGAGTGTAGTCGCATTTTGCAATACGCAATTGAGTTATGGAAAAATATGGTGCGGTTTCATGGAATTTCATTTTCTTGTGTTTGGGGCTATCTAGCTATGTGCTTGTAGAAACAAGACTTCTTAGTGACGTGGAGGTTGAAAGGAAAACTAGCCTCGCTGTAGAGACTGGCCTCGAAGACCCCCTTACAGCTGGTGGTTACGGAGGGTATGGCTCTGGAGACAGTAGTGGCAATGGACATGGATTTGGACCAGGATATGGTGGTGGTCCTGGTTTTGGTAGTGGGGGAGGGGGAGGCGGAGGCGGAGGCTATGGTATAGGCCAAGGTGGTGGGTTTGGTTCAGGTGGTGGTTACGGTTCCGGGGGTGGAGGGGGTGGCAACGGCTTGGGCTCTGGGTCTGGTCGGGGTGGTAACGGCGGAGGAAATGGATTTGGCTCAGGTTATGGTAATGGTGGAGGGCATGGGGGTGGTGGGGGCAGCGGGTACGGTTCTGGCTCTGGATAAAGATACAAGGAAGATCATGGTTGTACTAGTGTTGTTCAAAGGCGAAAATAATGATCAGAATTCTCCATTACAATGCTCTAATTTCTATCTTTAGAGTGTAATTCGGAATATTTTCTTCTAAATAAAGTCGTTTGACTCTAGCTAAAGAAATGGTAACAAATATATATCATTGTTGATGAATCATGGATTGCCTGCCCACTTAACCATTTAAATGTGGTAAACAAAACTTTAAAGAAAAAGCAATGCTGAAGATGACATATCATGACAATGATAATAACCACCAGTAATTTTACCTATAATTTTCTTTTATTTGATAATAGTAATGATTCTATAAGGCTTCTCGAACTGTTCTAACTTGCCCCTTTGGCAACCTTAGCAGAAGTTTTGTTTTCCGATTAGAAAATTTCAGGTGATTTCCTCTATCAGTAAATTACACACATTTTAATTTTAACGGGAAGCTGAAAAGCACCCGGTGATCATCCAGGAGATGTCAACTGTATTGTTTGTTTAAACTTCTGATGAAATAATTTCATCACAATCGTAATTCACACGTAAGGGGAACTTACACGTTTCCATTGACTATAATCATTTCTTCAGAAAATTTGACCAGAATCACATGTATACATTTAGCCAACTATCTTTATAAATTCTTTCACGTAACTCCAACATATCCCTTGATCCCTTCACGGAATTCAGGGTCAAAGAAACAGTGTCAAAAAAGGGTTAAATGGACAAGCAGATCAGGGAATCAAATCAACCAGCAAATTTGTTGTGTAAAAGGAACATCAATGTCATACTTGACCATCTCAACCACCCAGAGAATAATTTAGGGGGAATCCCAAATTCCCCCTATAAAGTAAACAAGCCATCCCATATGGGTATGTGGCAAAATCAGAGTCATCCATGGAGTGTAATGGATGGTTCTGATTTTGCCACACACCCCATAGGGGGATATGTGGCGTTTATTTACTTTATAGGGGGGAATCTATCATTCCCCCGAATAATTTATTGGAAAGACATATTGTTTCATATATATATATAGATAGAGAGATATATACACATGCATTTACGCACAATGTCAATGGTTTTTCTTAACCATATAACATCAATAGAGTATTAGAGCAGATAAATGATATCAAAAACAGAACACTGGCAGCATATTTATATATTTATATATACTTCGGAATAAATAATAGAGCCAAGCAAACCCAGGAGAATGGCCAATATGGTCGGGGAGATCAAGCAGCAAAGCCGTATTTTTCATTCTTTGGCCTGAAATTTTCACATCAAAGTACGTTATGTAGAGTATATGCAGGTCATGACTATTAAAATGACCAAGCATCAATTATTTGTACAAAGTACATATTCTAGAGGGAGTGAAAACTCTGTATCTCATGCCAATATTATAGTAAACAGTTCAAATTAGATATTAGAACTGAAGACAACAAATTAAGAGAAGTGAACTGAAAAGAAACTTGAGAAATGATTGAGATTATGCGACCACTCAGGACATATCAATCAGAACTTCAGAAGCATTTCAGTTGGGGGAACAAAACTACTAAGGAACCATATGATCAATGGTCAAAAGAGTAAGTTAATTGGGTCCCGTTGATTGTCCAAATATTTATTAATGTAATTTCTCAATAAGGGCAAGTTTAGATAAAAATTAAAAAGAAAAAAGAAATAAGCTCATACTTCTGAGCCTGCAGCTGAGGTCTACAACTTTTAGAAGTTCTTAGAAAGGATCTTCTGCCAGGATTAATCCTCCAGATCTCTTACTCTAGAAACATACAAGTAAAGAATCCACTGATGATGTAAAAAGCCAGTTACATAATAAGTGTCTTTTGTTCAAAGAAATTAAAATCAAATACAATTTGTCATTGGGGGTTGCTTCCAAAAAGCACTTAAAGAACCAAATATTAACAATGATGAATATAGAAATCATAAAATAAATAAATAAACCCTGATATCTTAATTCTTAAACATGGCATTAGAATGTATCCTTTTCCCACACTTAAATTTTATTTAGGGCTGTTTAATCCTGTTGCTCGATTTCTTTCTTACTTTCCCAATAAGACAATAGATTTATCCCGCAAACAGATTTTTGAATTGCTTAACAAGGTGATGAGCTTATAAGCACTATCATTGTTTGAAGGTGAGGGAGAAGTCATAGCTTCACAGTGTAAATGCCGCTTTATTTCTTAGACATTCAAGAATTTTCCAAAATTCATTTTCCTTTTTGACAACTTAACTTCTAGAATCAAACTTCTCTATAAATTTCCACATAATAGGAGAACTAAATTAAAAATATAACATAGGCGCAAAACATCCAAAATGAAAATTTGTTGATGATCGTACCCCTGATTCCAGGCTTGGCCCCCAGTCAGATCACCTCCCTCTACACTGGACCTCAAATTCAGGTTCCTGCAGGTTACAGAAGTGAGGGTAAGGAAATTGAAATACATTTGATAAAGATTGGAACAAAATCAAATTCAAAATTGAGAGTTGCTGATTGATTTAAACTTATCAATCCATTTCTGCAAATTACCATTCATGTGTATGATATGAGTGAAGGCCCGAAATTGAGCTCAAGTCAGAAGGTGCTAAAGCATCAGCTTTTCCTGCTGCATTTGCTTCTAATTTGTCATCTCCCTGCATAAAGAATTGTGTCATAGTTCAGACAATATCCATAATGGAATCACTAAGGAAACCATAACTTTTCAGTGCCCCAAAAAATTACGCTTACAGAATAGTTATCTTCCAGCCAGTCAGGAACTCTATCTGAAAGAAGGGTGATATACTGCTCCATAGCCTCCTCTGGACTCATGTTCCCCAGATTTTGCCAAGCATTCCTTGCACAACGTAAGCAGTGCCGTCCATCACTCATACATAGCAGCTCTCACTCTCAACCCTGTTATTATAACTAGCTATCAAGCTATACCGTGCAACTTTGTACAGTGTTGGTCCTAAGGTCTTTTGCCTTTTCCGTTCTTTCTATGTTTGACAAACTCCTCTGGCAATTAATAATACAAGTCACTTCGGGTCAATCTAAATTTGTGCTGTTCAGGAACTCTGGATAGTCTTGCAGGAAGGCATGGGCGATTAAATTTATTGTTAACCAGCTTGGATTTTGCATATAACTAACGAGTTAAAACGTGTCAGAGAGGGATGTCTAAAAAACTATAGTGGGATAAAAAATTTCAGAAGCTAACCAATTGATTATGTAAGTGCATTCTCAACTACCACATTGTACCAACTTCGCAAGCTTAACATATAAACATATCATTTTAAGTTCCCAATCTCCGTTGCCTATTACAAAGGTTCTAAACACAAATAATTCAAGATTTGCAAAATTCTTTCTCTATTTGGTTTTTCCTTATTTATTCTTTATGTATTCATCACTCCAAATCACTCACGCGTATCAAAAAACAGAAAATAGAAAACAAAAGAAACTTTTAGAAGAGAAAAGTTTGATACCATTTGGAACGAGCAGAGAGCATGAAGGCCAAGGGCGGGGACTCACGGCAAGGTCCTTCAGTGGCAACCTTGTGAAGAGCATACAACTCCATCTGAACATCACTCAAAAAATCATCCTTAACCCCAGAACGCACAAACTTCTCAGCATCCCCAAAAACCTTCTGCAATTCACTCTTTTCTATTCCTTCCCACTCATTGTCATCGCTCATCAAACCTTCCTTTGACTCTTTGTCCACCATTTTAGTCTCTTCAGATTGCACAATTTTATCATTGTTTATAACCGATTCAATGACAGTCTCTTCAGCTTTTTTATTCTCGTATGTTTCTCTAACCAAATGATCCCATGTATTTGCTTCCTTTTCCTTCTCAACAATCCTCTCCTCTGATGAAACTTCTCTCAGTCCCATCAATTCAGTCTCGATATCCTGATCACGAGACATTGGCCCCATAATTTCCTGAACCTGATGCAACTTTTCTTCAAAATTATCAACTTTCCCCACAGTTTCTTCAACAAATTCGACTTTTGTTTGGCTTTCAGAAACCCCAACATTCATTTTCTCACCAACTAGCAATTCGTCCATAATAACATCATTATCAACATCTTTCAACGCCTCAACAGAGGCAGAATCACCCCCACACATAACGAAAGAAATAAGCTTAGCAACAACATAAGAAAACACCACAGCAATCAGAGCAGTTAAAACCAACTCTTGAACAAGCGCCATATTGACTGAGGTGTAAGAGAAAAATGAAGGATCACAAGGAGAGAGAGATTTTAAAAAAAAAGGCAAAAGAAAGAAGACGACGACGTAAAGATGGATACGATGATAAGATTAGAAAGTGATGAATGATGTGTCCAACATAGAAATAGACATAGACATAAAAATGATCACTAAATAATATGATCCAAGTAAATGAAATGATAAAAAGCAGGGGAGATTGAAACGAAGGGGAAAGGATATTTGTGTAGAAGAGCAAAGCATATTCCGCATTTAGCTTTTGATCGCTTTCGTTGAATTTATTGGGCATGTGAGGGCCCCAGATGGTTGGCAGGGTGTTTGTTAAAATATGTAGCTGACGAAGCGACGACGGTTTACGTTATCGGTTATGCTGGTTGCCAAGTGATAACCGTCAACATGAAGGAAATTGTCTGTGTCCCTTTCAACGCGCGTGTTTCATATTTCGCCGCCGTGCTTTTTTTTTTTTTTTTAATTCCAGCGTATTGAAAAAAAAAAAAACTATGAAATAATCTGGAGTTATAAAATATAAACCAGCAGTAACATTACGAAGAATTGTAAAGTACTGTTGAACAAATTCTTGGCTTTGCCTTTGGGTACATGCTAGGAATTGAGTGATTCAAAATTTATTTTGAGCTTGGGAAAGAGGGGATGGTTAATGATTTGGAATTTTAGTTTATGCCCTGGTACCCACAGTTCGTTTAGTCAATCTCAAACTTTTTTATTAGATAAAATGGCTTAAAAGAGGGCAAAAACAAATGAAAGTTTCGTACTTGTCTTAGTCCACATACGAAGTTTGCAACGGATAAAACCACGCTATCGCATTTTCTTGATACAATTTGAGGATGCTGATGGTGGCGGTGACTGGTTCATGGTGTAGTGGGTTTGTGGAGTTAGATAAGTATTGTTGGGGAAGAAAAGTGAGCGGTTCTAGATAGTAAAATTCAGTTTTCGGTCACGTATAGCAAAATTTAGTTTCAGGTATTATTTGTAGAGCTGTCAAAACGGTTCGGTCCGACTGACCCGTTTAACCTGTAAAATAAATAAATTAGGGTTAATAATTTTTAATTCGTGGGTAAAATGGATCGATCTGTTTAACTTACAGGTAAAAGGATTCAAATCCGTTTAATCCGCGGGTTAAACGAGCCGGCCCGATTATAATAATTAAATATTTATTATATATTTATAATAATAATATTTTAATTTTAAAAAATTAAATTAAAAATAT
>JAVXUL010016929.1:0-12082 GCA_035590515.1 Trichilia minutiflora
TAAAACTTAGTGTTGATTCCATTATAGGCATTAATAGAATTACGTATTCCCTGTGGAGACGATACCCTACTTACCTAAGATTATAACTTGACACCGTACACTTGCGGGTAAAATTTGCACGTTTAGATTTGTGTGAACAACTTCTAATCTCGGTAACAGTTTTCGATCTTTCCCACTGTATAATAGCTTCAACCTTACGAGGATCCATAAAGATTCTTTCCCTTAAGACTACATATCCCAAGAATACCACTTTTCGAAGTCAAAATTCACATTTTAAAAACTTCGTATACAGTCTTCTCTCTCTCAGCATCTGTAGTACAATTTGCAGATGCTGAACATGTTCTTTCTTAGTCCTCCAATAAACCAGGATATCATCGATGAAGATTATCATAAACTTATCGAGATAAGGATAGAATACCTGATTCATGAGATCCATGAATACAGCTGGGGTATTAGTTAACCCAAACGACATTATAAGAAACTCATAATGACCATAGCGTGCTCGAAAAACTATCTTGGCCATATCACTCTCCTTAATCCGTAGCTGATAATACCCTAATCTCAAATCAATCTTCGAGAATACACTCACCCCCTACAACTGATCAAACAAGTCATTGATCCTGAGCAGTGGGTACTTATTCTGGATAGTGACCCGATTTACCTATCGATAATCTATATATAACTGCAGCGTCCCATCCTTCTTCTTAACAAACAACACCGGTGAGCCCTAAGGTGACATACTCAATCTAAAAAAACCCTTGTCAACTAGCTCTTGAACCTGCACCTTCAATTCTTTGAGTTTAACTGGTACTATACGATAAGGAAGCATTAAAATCGATGTAGTACCTAAAACTAAATTGATATAAAAGTCGAACTCTCGTTCTGGTGGTATTCCTGGTAACTCATCTAAAAATACATCTGAGAACTCTCTTACCACAAGAACTTGGTCGATGGAATATCCGAAGGTAGCACTATCAATAATATATGGCAAATACCCTTGGCACCCTTTCCTTATTAGCCTCTGGGCTTCCATCGCACAAATCAAGCTACTAAACAAAATATTTCGCTCACTTGTGAAGATTATCTCCGATCTCCTAGGTCCTCTGAGTACCACTTGCTTAGAAAAAACAATCTACTGTTACTCGATGTCTGGACAACCAATCCATCCCCAAAATCGCATTGATATCCTCTATTCTCAAGGGAATCAAATCAGCTATTAGCTCGACTCCATTCACCATCACCACACAATCTCTAAACACAGTCTTTCTCAATAATTTCTGACTTAGTAGGGTATGCACTATAATCTCTTGATCTAAGGGTGATAATGCAATGCTAGCATGAGGAGCTAAGGTAGTATTGACAAAAGACCGATTAAAACTCGGATTTATCAACACATATACAGGTTGATTAAAAATAGTAATCATATCGATCACTACATCTAGGTTAGTCTACGTCTGCTCTTGATTCAAGATAAATACCTTGGTCTGAAGTCTATCTTGCGTTCTCTAAGCACTATAGGATACTGTTGAGAAACTGCCCACACTTGATCTTCTACTAGCACAAACTACAGGCTGCTCAGTTGGTGGCTATTGGTGGTGTGAAGGATACTGGATGGTCTGACCACCCCTTTCTACTCTGTCTAACCTAGGGCAATACATCTTAATATGCCCTACTTCTCTACAGTGATAGCACATTAGTGGTTGATGGCACGGGCTTGCATGGTATTGTCTACAGTTGAGATACTTGTCTATACTCTGACTCTGTCTTGATCCTTGAGTCTGTCCCTGAGCTGATGATCTAAATCTCGAGGGTTCTTAACCTTGAGCAAAATATAAAGAAATACTTGTAGGACTAGTAGCAGAGGCACCACTGGATGAACCACTGCTACGGCTCTTCTTGGATGGAGAGCCAACCTGTATACTCAAATCTCTCCTCTTCTGAAACTAACTCCTCGATCTTCCTTCTCCTGCCAACTTCTCAGCTCAAAATGCCATATGGATCATTTCTTTGTACCCCTGGTTTTCTGACAGTGACATCTTCTCACGGATCTCGAAATTCAGTTCTTCTTCAAATTTGACACACATGCTCTCTTCATTAGCAAACTCTGGCACAAACTCGATCAATTCTCTCAACTGGGTCTCATATTCTATCACTGTCTTACCCATCTGTTTTAATTAAAGGAATTCCTGCTTCTTTTGATTACAGTGAAAATGATTAAAATACTGATCTCGGAATTCTTGTACAAAATTGTCCCAAGTCAGTTGTGCTGAGGCTCTGGCTTGCTCATTTACCCACCAAGTCGCTGCACTACCCTCTAAAAGTCGAACAACCACCTTTAACTTATACCTATCTTCCAACTCCATATCATTCAAATCATTTTCCAGCTTTCTAAACTATTGGTTAGCCATGACCGCGTATGTGGTATCTTCAAATGGTACACTTCCCAACTATATAATCTCTTTGATCAGTTTGGACAATTTTGGAGCTGATCCGGATGCTTCTACAGCTTGAGCATTCCAATATGCCATAGAGACAATCCATGCCTCAGGAGTCATAGTAGGAGGCATTCTCATGCCCGGTTGCTGATATTGGGGCAGAGGAGGTTCAGGTTGCTCCTCAGATTCGTGTTGATGTACATACGAAGTAGCCTCTTCTTCAACATCAGACATGATTTCTCTTTGTGATCTACCTCGATCTCACCTAGGTCTTGAAGATATTTCAACTACAAAAAGAGCATGGGGTTCAATCGTACAGGATTAATATGGTGGTGATACTTCCTATAACTCGACTCACTTAGTCCACTGAAAATTTTTAAAAACTATAAAATCATGTACATAATTTCAAAATACAATTTGAAAATCAAGTTTGGATGTTTTCAAAACTATTTTAAAACCAAAAGCTCTGATATCAATAAAATTATCACGTCCTAACCCGTGGGTTCTACACGTGACAATTGTCACAGACTCCTAATGTATACTTAATCACCCGGAATATATCCTGAGAGCCTGTAAGGCTTATATAAAACCTATTTTCAAAATATATATATGCAACACTCCCAAAATCAAGTCCAACCAAACACCCAAACTTCTCAAAATATCCAAAAAGATTACAAACACTTTTATAAAAATTATTTCAACTATTTCTCAAGCTTTCATCAGAACATTTAATAGAAAGATTCAGCTGACGATTATAAAATCAAAGGAGTTTATAAATTTGCCCTCAGTATATAAAAGATAATACAAATATAAAATCCAATACAACTCCAGTGGACTAGGAATATTACTAGGTGAGTCGATACCAGAGGAATACCTGATAGTCCTCTAATCTAGAAGGATCACCACCATTGTTCGTTGTTAACTAAGCGAACCTGAAACTGGAAAGTGATGGGGGTGAGTATACGGGAGTATACTCCGTGAGTGAACCAAAAATAAACTTAAGTAAATAATACTTAATCCATAGGTAAGAAAGCACATCTCGAATTCAGCATAAAACAAGTTTAATTCAAAGAAGTTCTTTTAGTTTGAAAAACTAAAATAATATATCAATAGTTATTGGGCTGGCTGTTTTTCTCGGTGATTACCCTGACCCTAGGCATCCCAAGATCGTCAGTGGGTTTTATATGCAGACAAAATAATATTATTTTAATAAAAAATTATTTTAAATATCAAAAAGTAAAATATGCATCATTTTTAGAAAATAAGCCCACCATTGACATTGTCTCGAGTAGTCACATGGTGACGTTCGTGACTATCTTCGATGAGACTCACAGGTGGTCAAATCACATTCCCAACACAATAATATAATACCATATAACAACCCCTACCTGTGAACTCTCCCGCACTCACCTAGGCGACCTCTCTATCAGGCCGACCCTAGGCTACCATATATCGCACTTACCTAGGGGACCACCTCCAGGTAATCTCTCCCAGGCTACCATATACCCTATAGCTACAGTAAATCCCAGTGCACATGACCGTCATCACTGATATATATATCACAATCTATAAACATCGATATCAAAGTATGTACATATCATAAATTTGGCCCACAACCGTCATTCATATAGACACATACATCAAACAAAGCAAATCCATCATATAAATCATATCATAGTTCAAAAATATATGAAAACATAAACATTGACGCATTTTCACGTAAACCAAAGTATTAGGCATAATCACTTGTAAAACACTTACATATCATTGAAATCTTAAAAGTATATTTTAAATGAAATAATAAAAACAGAAAATAGTCCACTCACTATTTAGGAAAGGTATATACTCCCTAATTCTCCTCGTTTCTCGGCACGTCATGTAAGTTACTCGCTCGCGCACCGTCGCCTATTCACATACGTCAAAAACATATCAATACATATTCTAAATCTCAAATAAAACTCATATGCATGAAATGCATGCTAACCTCAAGTTTTCACAAAATCGGATAATATGTGAAATCGGTTAAATTCTCATTATTCGTCTAATTGCCTATACGTTACTACCATGAACCCACATTATAACTAGACTAACACATTACGACTCGATTTTATGATTTTAATAGGTGGACCCCATACTCGTCAGAACAGTAATCGAACAGTAACCCGGTTACTGTTTATATCAAACCAAAATCTCTAAATTTGTAATTTCAACCTCCTAATGAGTTATCCGACTTTACCAAAACTCGAATAACACATAAAAATTAAAATATGCGCTATAAATCTATCAAATCTACACGAATGTACAGTAAAACCTGTATTATAAAAATTGGTTAAAACTAAAAACAAAATATACAGACAAGTTGGAATGATGCTACAAACTTCGTGGTATCGTCAGTTTGCTCCGATTTAGCCTCAAATTCAGAAAGCCCCAAAACGTCTCCCGAAACCCTAGCTCCCCATTTCCACTCTTGCGCTGCAAATGTCAAATTGAAACCCGTAGACTGTTAGAGATAGAAAATACAAGTGATTGGTGATGAGGGATCAAAAATACAAAAAGATTCTAGTGAGAGAAGAGAAGGGCAGTGAGAGAATGATAGAGAGGGGAGAATGAAGAAAAAAGAGAAGAAGAATGAGGGGGAAACAGCTCAGCTCCCCTATTTATAAAAGTGAGGGTAAAATTACCTTTTTACCCTTAAGTTATGCAATGGAGAATCTTTTAAAAACGGGCAAAATCATCATTTCACACCGATTCAATCAAATAAATTGGGATTCATTTGAACGAACCATGCCTTCGATCGAACGAATCAGGGGATTCGTTCGAACGAACTGTGTTTTGATTGAACGAATCTGACACTTTTAGAGTCAGAGAGCTCTCTAATTTTTTGTTCGAACAAAATGATTAATTCGATCGAACAAATCACTATTCGATTGAACTAATTTGAGACTAAAATTTTTCAAGAAATTTCTCTAAATTTTGTCCGAACGATCTGCTTTTCATTCGAACGAATAGAATATTTCGTTCAAACGAATTATCCATTCGTTCGAATGAATCTGGGATCAGAAATTCATTCGAATGATCCGACCCATTTGTCAAATAAATTACACATTTTCTCTCAAATCCTTCCTTTAATTGAAAAATATCATTGGGATCCCACTCAAAATAAAACTAACATTTAATTTCATTGAGATCCCTGGGTTTACAACTCCAAAACTTCATCTTAAATAATTTAACTCTCAAAATAATTTACGAAATCGTGCCCACATGCACATGGAGTACAGGATGGATGCAAATGCATGAACAGTAAAAGTATAAAATTATAGATATGCCCTTGGGATCTAAACACGGGGCTCACATAAAGTATCTCCGACGTGAGGAAGGCATTGATCGAGCGCTTTCACATCTCAAAGTGAATGAATGTTTCCTCCCTTGATCATTATTTAAATATAATTATACATTTTTACATGCTTCAAAATGATGAAATATACATATATGTATCTGTTATTGATATTAGAAGTTGATGGAATTGTGATTGTATGGTGATCGGGATGATCCCCTATTTATGATAAAATTAGGATGTTTAATTTCATAGAATTGAGGTTAGAGGCTAATTATGAATGTTACTCTTTGATGATATTATGTAAATTATGACATGATTTGAATATGTATGATGATTGAAGTGCCATTGCTTTGATTTTGGGCCTTCTATGCCGTAGTTTTATGGATTTGGCCTTGTGAGCCACCAATATTGAGTTTATAGCCTTGAGTGCCATAGTTTTGCTTGATTTTTGGGCTTTTGAGCCACTTCCTTGATCTAGGCCGTATGGATCGATTTTGAATATATTACTCGACGAGATGAGGATTGTCTAATATATGAAGATCTAATAAGGCCATTGAGTATTTAATTTAAAGACATCTAATATGCTATTATTTATTAGCTGTATGAGGTGAGAATTTTCCTAGAGATGGAAGTCCAATAGATCACAGAGTAGCTCTACGAGGTGAAGGTTATCCCAAGAAGGAAAACCTAATAGACCACAGAGCAGATTACCATAGAATAACTTTACGACGTGAGGGTTATTCCAAGGAGAAAAACCCAATAAACCACAGAGCAGATTACCATAGAATAACTCTATGAGATGAGGGTTATCCCAAGAAAGAAAACTCAATAAACCACAGAGCAGATTATCATAGAATAACTCGACGAGGTGAGGGTTATCCCAAGGAGAAAAATTCAATAGACCACAGAGCGAATTATACTCTTGATTGGGATTTTCTCCTTGAAAAATTTATTCTTAAAATGAGAATGGTTATTTGTACACCTCATAAAATTTTGGTAATATGTTTTCATGTAGGAATTTGTATACGTTTGAGCATTTTCTTATTCACTCACTGAGTATTTTCTTAAATACTCACCCCTCATCCTCCTATTTTAGGATAATGCAGTCATGAGCAAGTATAAAAAGATTTATTAGAGTTTTCATTACAGTTGTAGGTACTCAACTCAATTATGTGTAGTATGATTTATTGAATAAAAAGATGTATTTTATGTTTGAACTTATATATTTTACTCGGTTGAGTACTATTTATAATACATTATTTGAAATCAGTTTTATTAAATAAAAATTGTATTGAAATTTGATTACATGTTATATGTAATTTGAAACATGTTTGGAAAACTGCTATACATTATTTATATTTAAAAAATGGGATTCAAACAGGTTTCTAATGCCTTATGCATATTTGGGGTACATTCTAAATTATAAAATGTATTTCTTAGATTTACGACGATTACCACGTGCTCGAGTTCCTAGGATCGGGATGTGACAATAAGACCCAAAAGCATTCGTATCATTACCTTCTCCGCATCAATTATCAGTTTTTTTTTCTCCGTTTTAGATTCCATCTGCACGAGCATGTTCATTGTGCTTCTCTTCTTGTTTAGGTGTTTCTTCTCTGACAGCCTTTGAAAATGATGGATGTTGATTAAGTTCAACCTAATATCAAAGAAAAAACTGATGAACATTGAAAAGAAAGCACATGAAAGAAGCTCATGATAATGAAGTCCAAAATGAAGAAAAAATTACATTGTTAACATCTCTTCTTGTTTCTTTATTTTGAACTCCATCATTAATGAGCTTCTTCATTATTTTTTTTCCGTCAATTCAATAATTTGTTCCTTAAAATTCTTCTTGTAATGGCACAAGATGGTGGCACACATGTTCATAAGCTAATGGTTGCATACTTTCCATAAATATTACTTTCGTTATAATTTTGAACTCAGCATGATTAATCTCATACATCTCGTATAATATTTATACAAATTACTCATAACTAATATTTAAATTCGCACAATAATGCATAATTATTCCATTGATATATACCTCATTGTCGTTCAATAATAGTTCTCATAAATCTCCAAATTAAGTAAAAATCATTAATACTCCAGTTATAATTGTAATAAAATACATAATAAATTAATGTTGAGTTAATTACTTCTTCAAATAATAAGAAAAAATTTAAAAATTTTAAAAAGTAACTTTCGTGAAAAATGTACCATTCACACTCTAAAGTAATTTTAGAGCATTAATAGCATTAAAATTATGCTCTAAAGTTATTTTAAAGTGTTCACGCTCTAAAGAATATTCACACTCTCAAATGAATTTAAAGGATTAACAGTATTATTTGTGCTCTAAAATTATTTTAAAGTATAAAAAGTATATCATTTTTTTATTTAACTTGCGATACTCTTTTTATTTTATAATTTTAAATACTCTTATTTATTGTAAAATAACAAAAAAAAATATAAAAATATTAATTTTTATATTAAAAATATAAGTTAAATAATTTTGAAGGTGAGATTTTTATGTAAAATCGTAGAAATTTAGAGATTTATAGATGAGGAAAAATAATAAAAAAATTAAAATTAAAATGATAAATAAAAATATTTTAATTTAAAAATAATAAAATAAATTATTTTTAAATAAATTTTTATTATATGATTTTTTTTTAATTAATACCATCGACGTTGATCACATTTGATTAATCCTCACTGAAATTCTAGTTGATTTTTTTTTTCATTTTCGTGAAATATAAGTTCATTGTCGTTTCGTGAAACGGGGTGGACCATGTCGAGGGTCCAGATATCGGTTTTTCCTCGACGGGTTGTATCGATATTTTATGGTAGCTCGTGCTTCATTTTCCTCCGTTTTCCTCTCCGGCTCTCCGGCGTGCCCCTCTCTCGCGTATTTTCCTCCGTTTTCTTGCTAAGCCAAGATCCCCCTGAACAGACTACTCATCGCCCCATATTATTCTATTATAGAGAAGCAGTTTCAAATAGATAGAGAAAGAGAGAGCAATAGATAATTTTTAGTTATGTTAAATAGCTCGAAAAGTCCTTATTGACCGGGCATCTTTAGCAAAAGATCAGGCCTACCTTTTGGGTCTCTTACGAGGCTATGGCTTGGAGGCGCCTAATCACAGAGGTCGGTTGCTTATATGTAGTTGATTTCTTGATTAATTGTCGTTTCCATATGCTCCTCTTTTCTTTTCTTTTTTATTTTTCTTTCTTGATTGACTTTCGACGATATAGTTAGCAAAATAGTGGGTCTAGAAAAGCCCTACTTTCAATATTTGCGGGGTTTTCGTTTGGTGGGAGTTTTCTTTTGGTTGTTGTAGCTTATTCCAAATTAAACGTAATTTCGTTATGAAATTTGTTTGATTGTTAGTTAAAATGCAACCCTTGTGTCAAGGTAGGGAAATGAAGCTTAACTAGGGTTTGGAGACATTGATTTAATATATCTTGGACTGGTCTAGAGATTGCCTTTTCTTTTCTAATATTTAATAGCATTTGGTCGGTTAAATATGGCGGGCAACTGAATCTTCACTGAATGATCACATTTTGCTGTTGATTCCTGGAAACCTATAATCTTTGTCCTTATTGTTTTTGGAAAGCCAATTTTGGCACTATTTGCTTTTGGGGAATCACTAATGTGAAAGTAAATTTGCTTCAAAGGAAAGTTTAGAAGTTGTTATTGACATATTATTAATTTTTCATTTCTTTATAATGCTTCCATACTCACATACCCTCCTCTTGCTTTAGTTGTCTAGCTGATAATATCACTGCAAACAAATCATAATCTTTTGTATTATAAATGAATGCATGCTTATATCAATACATGTGTGTGCATACTTATGTATGTTAATGGAAGAATATTTAGCATCCAAATTCTTGGTAATTGGTTTTAACTCGCAAATTTTTGTTCTTATTAGCTTAAGTTATAGAGATTATTTTGTAATTGATCCAACAGAAGCCATGAATGATGAGTCAGAAATACAGAGTCTGCTCTGTATTCAGCAGATTGAGCGGCAGATCAATCCTAATTTGGAGAGTGTGCCATTTTAAATCCTTTGAATCTTTCAACGATTCTGTTTTCCGCCAATGGGCAAACACCACCTGGCACGAGCGGATTAGGTCCCGGTCATTTTCTGAGTCGTTTTAAATTTGACATTTCATTTCATAAAAAAATTATTTCTTATTAATTTTAGGTATTGTGTAATTACAAATCAAAATTCTTTACAAATATGCTAGGAACCTAGTTACTGTTACCCTACCTCATAAATTACAATGAGCTGTTCTTATCAAATAATTGATGATAAAGTCTTGTCATATTTATGATCCTCTTTCTCAACATTTGTTTGGAGGTGAATATAGTAACAAGCGAAGGTTTTAAGTGGCATCGAATAAATAACATCCAATAAATATTAATGTCTAACTTGAACAAAGGTAAAATAAGATGACTCAGTTAGAAGTTCAACTCTCACTCGTGGTTCTACATTGATGTTCAACTTTTTCTGCTCTTTCAGCCATCTGTGAACAGAAAATCATTCTGATTTTTATTAATCAAAGTCCATATTTTTCTTTGCTTCCATAGGTTTCAAGGCATCGATTGGAGTTGAGGCCGGTAAAGAATTTGTTTGTTGGGACTTATTTTCAGGTCGACAAATTTGGAAGCACTGGAGGTATTTTTTTCTGTGGCACTGCCAGTTTGTATTCCTCTTTATTGCATTTGCATCAGTATCTTTTTGTTACAGTACTGATGATAATACTCTCTTTAAGGATTGCTACTATGTTAAAGAGGGTGTTACTTTGTTTTGGGTCAGGTGTGTTACTTCATGCTTTTTATGATGACAATCTTTTATTATTCTGCTTTAGCTCATCTTAAAAAAGAGTACATGCTCAAACTTTGATGAGTCAAGCTAGTGTTCCACATATAATTTTTTCTTTCTTCACTGGCTAGACACAAAGCAAAGGAGTGAGTTATCTTCTTTGATTATCACTGTTTGGAGGTATGAGAATTTTCTCTTGCTACTTCCTGCAGGAAACAGTTTTTTCAGTGCTCAAAAAAGGTTTCGGTCAACCTATGTTGGCAGTTTAGCCCGTAGAGTACATGAGGCAGATGGAGCCAGTGAGGTTGCTCATCTTCGAGAACTATACCGCCGAAATGATCCTGAAGCAGTGATTAGACTATTTGAAAGTCAACCATCATTACAGTCTAACCCATCGGCACTCTCTGAATATGTTAAAGCATTAGTTAAAGTTGACAGGCTGGATGACAGTGAGCTGCTTAAAACATTACAAAGAGGTAGGGGAAAATTGATATTAATAGTTTTACAAATATTGCAAGTACTATAGGCGTTGCAGACACTGATGGAGTACAAAACAATTGTAAAAGTAAGGTTCGAAGTAGCCTGGCTTTCCTTAGCTTCACCAACAATCTTCTATCATATATTCAGTATGGTTTCAACTTTATTGTACTGTATTTTATTGTCTCATTTAAAACTTGCAATTGCTCTCTCTCTATCTCAGACTTGCACTAATACCATGATGACTGAAATAAAAATTTTAAGTCAATGTAAGAAATTATACTTCTTGAAAGATTTAAACCGCCATATGGTTACGTAATTTTCCAGTTCTATTGCACAGATTTTGTCATTTTACCTGTTCAAAATGCCAAAATAGTTTTGGTTTACTCTTGTTTTCAACCTCTTCATGAGCCTTTTAACAAAATACATATTGTCATTTTTCACTTTTATTTCTTCTTTTTCTTTTCCAAAAACATCAAAATCATTTTATGACACTATTTTGGGCACTCTATTAAACCTCTTATTCCCAATTCCTAATAACTCTCCCTTTTTAAACACCAAAAATGTTTGATTTTGGTTTGTTCATAATAGAAGTTTAATAGGTATACCTCTGGATTAGAATTCACTTCATGATGCATAATGATCCCGGTTTTCACAGCACACTCTGGATTCAGGAACATAGTTTCTAAGGGGTTATGCTGGTTATGCAAGACTACCAAATGATTGGCAAAGTCAGCCGCCATAATATCTGAATTCATGGCTGAATTTTGTTTGTTTGAAGTTCAGGCTGTGCACTGCTGTGCTATAAATGTCTCTTAAACTTAATTTTTGATCTGTTAAGCAAGAGGCTTCTATGAAATTTATAGGTATTACAAACGCAGCTAGGGAGGAAGAAAGTATAGGAGGCCTTTCAGCTTTTAAGAATGTGGGAAAACCAATCAAAGATGGTATTCTTGGAACTGCCAATGCACCTATCCACATGGTGGCAGCTGAAGGAGGGCATT
>JAVXUL010016950.1:0-12081 GCA_035590515.1 Trichilia minutiflora
AAAATAAAATTATAAATTATTTTAGTGTAAAATATTATAAAATAAAAATTTAATTTATAATTCTATATTTATATTTGATAAACTCTTTTTTAAAAATATTTATAAATATAAAATTATAAATTAAATTTTTTTTACAGTATAAAGTGGTATCACAGCCGACTCCCAACCATGGTGTGCTAGCGATAGTGTTGGACCTCCTAAAAAGGGTGGATTGTAACATCCCAGATCACTTAGAGGGAGTCTTAAGCTGTTTTATAAAGGTAAAAGTTCTCTTCTCTGTGTAGAAGCCTTTTGGAACGAATTTTTGAAAAAATTTTGAGGTTAGAAGCCATGTAGATGGGGTGGCAAGGACCACAATGACAGCATTACTTGGCGGGTTAGTGATAGGCAACCAAATTGTATAGTATTCATGCAATACCAACCCTTACACAACATATATTAAAAGGCCTTATTAATAGTTTATTTTTATTTATATATATATAATTTAATAATTTTTTCTCTCATTTCGATATAGGACTCAGATATACCTTTTATCCATCTTAAAACTTGTCAGTAGTTACTCTTTATTTAATTATTCTCGTTCCAATGTTACTCCTTACCTTTTAGGATCGGGATGTTATAATTTATATTTAATAAATTTTTAAAAATTATAAATATAAATTATAAATTAAATTTTTTATAATATTAAAATTTTTTGTTATTTAATAATTTAAATAAAGTATTTAACTTATTTTTATTTAATTTTTAAAAATAAAAATAAAATTATTGAGTTGTAAAATGATTTGAGTTATTGGGTATCCACGAATTAAAATTTGGTGGGTCAATTTTTCGAATCTAATTTGCAAGATTACTCTTTCTAGTCTTATAAAATAGTAATACACTTAAAGTTAAAGTGATGTTGAATGTATTTTTCAAATAAAAAATTCTTATACTTAAATTAATAAAAAAATACAATAAAAAAAGAGAATGGAAAAGAGAAGAAAAGAGTTTTGGTTGAGCTTCTGTTTTTGTTAGAGCGAGATCTCCAAGTTCTCAGTCCAAAAAGTCCTCCAGGTAAAAAGTCACCCCTTGTCTTCTTGACAACGTGAAAAATATCACACTATTTTGCGGAGAAACAAATGGAAATGGGCATGAAAAACATCCCCCACCCAAATCATGCGCATCTCATCACAGCGTCATAGATGAATCCCACTTCTCTGGTTAATTCGTCTCAAGAAAATTTCTACCAAATCTACTTTTCCTATCATATTATTCTCTCATAACACCTCTTACTTGGAAAGACACCCTTGTGCGAACGTACTTAGTCACAATGCTTAACATAATTTATCGTGCACAATGTTGCGAGCTACTTGCACTACTATGTTAAGGAGATTTTTTTAAAAATCAATGAAATGGCGTGCCCTTCTCATATCGCTTTGTCCTTGCTTTGATATAACTTATCACGACTCTCAATTTTTGTACCCAACCACTCCCCAAACTAGCATAGTCAATACTCATGGGTGTAACAATAATCCATCTAAAGCCTTTTAGATAATGCCTTCTCGTTCAAGATGACTTATTTTGTATTTTTTTTAATTGTTTGCTATTAATGAGTATTGACTTACGACATTATTGTTAAGCTACAGAAAAAAAAAATCGGTACTTTCTAATTTTATCTAAAATAAGAATAAACTTTTTTATTTTGAAAGATTGTAGTTTAATAATACAAGAGTTCTGAATTTGATTTTAGGTTTTAAGTTCGAGTTTACGGATGTATTCTTTATAAAAATTTGAGATAACATATAGATTTTATTCGATTAAGATATCACATCATTGGTTTAATTTGAATATCGATCCTATTACAAATTTGAGTATCACAGGTCAAATTTTCTTACGGATTCCAAAAAAAAAATAAAAGAATCAACTCTTTTGATTTCAAGTTCGTAGAAAACCCTTCTATTGTGTAACTTGTGCTCAAAATAATCAAAATAAAAATAATTTTTTTTTACCAATATAAGTTAAATCTTAAAAACTATTACGTGTACACAAGACTTGCACTATATTCATTCACTAGAGCAATACACATTTTTTATTTCTTGTAAAATAAGGATCAGCTAATTAACAAACCCATAGAAAACCTAAAAATCCCATGTGCACATGTTTTTTAGGGTTGGATCGATCAAAAGTGAGAATAACTTCTACCATTTCTGAAGATGAGTAGGAAAACAAGGTTTACTTCATCAGTAATTAATCACCAACTTCATCAGCTGCTTCGCAATAACTACTCTTCCTTATTTAACCCGACTAATTATCTTAATTAACCACCGTTAACGCCAGAAGCATAACTATGCAGCATCAATATGTTTAATTTTCATTAATACTATTCTTGGTCTCACTGTTAAACATCTTTAAAAAATTGTTAAAAAAAAGAAAAAACGCAATGCATATATGTCGGCAGCACATACATATAAATACAATACAATTATCTTCGTTTAGTCATACCCCTTCCTTTCCTGTTATTTTCTCAATGTATTCAAAGTGTTTCAATCCTCTCTACCTTTCCTCTTCTTCTTCTTCTTCTCGTTTCACCAAACAAGTTGCAAAGTCGATCAGACAAGCTTTAATGACAACTGCTTGGTTAGTTGGGGACATGATCATGTACAAGTCTTCAAACTTAAGCAGAAACAAACAGATACAGACAATACCCTCCTTAATCAATAAGGTATGGGGGTCTGACAGAGCTTAGATATATCCTGACTTGAGTCAAACACGAGTGGAAGACCCTCCTTAAAATTATTTCAAACCATTCGATCGAGCCTTCAAAGACCACTTAATAATTTTGTACATCATACATGCCTTAAATCTCCTCAGAATTTTTTTCTCAGGTTTTTTGTAGACAATATTCCGATAAGTGTGTTCAAGAACAACATAAAGAAAGGAGTCGGTTACCCAACACAGCCCATGCAGATCATTGCAAATATATGGAAAGATGAAAGTTGGGTGAGTGGTGGACAGAAAATTGATTGGAGTCAACAACCATTTCAAGCCCGTTACCAAGATTTCCATGTGGATGGCTGTGTGTTAAAAGATTTAAGTAGGGGAAATTGTAATTCTACAAGATATTGGTGGAGCAATAACAAATTTTGGAGATTGAATGCAGATAAAGAGAGAGCCTATCAGAATGTGAGGAGCAAGTATTTTGAAGTAGAATTAATTAACTAATTAATTAATAACTAGATGGCTACAAGCATGATTTAGAATTTTCTGAGTGACTTAACGAATAATAATTGGGAATTTTAATTCTTCCAGTAATAGAAATTTTTAGTTTTCCCTGATCTGTGGTACAATTTTGATGGTACTTTCTTTGGAAACGAAGAAAAAAAAAATCTTGATTTTAAATATTATACGAAATAAATTAATCAAAACAAAATTGATGTGAATTGAGAATTGAACCTCAACCATTGACCACCAATGGAAGAAGTTTACTAATTTGGGTCATGCTATACTATAATACATCATCAATTTTTTAATTATATTTTCTTAATTTTCGATATAAATTTTTATAAATTTTGTTGATGTAATAAATTAGAACTGTAACACAAAAATTAATATATGCAACCAATTGTCATATAAAAATTAAAAAACTATAATAAAAAATTTATTACATGCAACAAAAAATTTATTGCATATGTATTGTACATATTCTGCATTATAGCCCTGCTTTACTAATTCAACCATCAACCAGGAACAAATAATGTTATTAATAAAAATATAAAATAATGTAATTAATAAGAAAAAAAATTGATGTTTTATATATTATTTTGTATATAATAATTTTTACAAAAAAAATTCTCTCTCTCTTGTTATTCATAAATAATTGTTAGCATTTCAAATATAAGAGTTTTCTAAAACATTTTTAGCGAATAGAAATCTATAACTATTGTGAATGAAATATTAAATAGATATGTAAAGAGGAGCGAAATATTACAAGAATCATATGTTAGAAAAAAAAAAAAAACTATTGATATTTAAAATTAAAGGGGAATTCCAAATTCCCCGATTTGCACAAAATCAAATCATCTTATGAGTATTATTACTCATTGACAAAATCTGAATCGTTTATTTTTTGTAATTGATGGTCTGAATTTTGCCAACAATGCTCACAGAGGTGATTTGATTTTGTGCAAACCTTAGGAAAAATTTGAAATTCCCACTTAAAATTAAATTGTTACACTTATCAAAAAAATGAATTAAATTATAACAAAAATAAATGTATTTATTACCGCTAACAGTTAGAAAATACCAAATCTTTAAAGTGAGTTTTAGCTGTTAGATCCTTTAACCATCCAACGGTTAGTATTTTGTATGAAAAATGCTTGAGCTTGCGCATCCTTCCTTCCACAACAATTAAAAACAAAGTTTTTTTTTTTTTATTTTATTTACCTGATTATTCCAAGCAGCAAACAAAGCAACAAAGAAAAGAATATGCAGAGAAAATTTTGAAAGTAAAAGATAGAGAAAAGATGGTTTCGATCGTAAATGCAGAATTCGAGACTTGTACTCGTCTTCTCCAGGAGTTTCTTTTGTCAGTGTTTTCAAGCACTGTAGGAGTCTTTGGTGAAACCCAGGAACCAGAAATGGCTTGAAGAGCTGTTCTTCCTCACAATCATATTAGAGGTAACATGATCTCTGATTCTTTTATTACATTTTTTTTTCTTTGGGATGTTTCTGTTGAATCCGCAAATAGAATTGGTTGTTCTTTGATTGTTTCTTTAACAAGGGTTTGATTTGATTTTCTAGGTTAATTAGTTTTAAAATTCTTCATTTGCCAAATTCTTCATAGGCTGTGTTAGCACAGAATTTCAGCTGTTTGCGTGTTTTGGATTTTCCAAATTTCTTATTAGTCTAATTTTTGTTCTCAATACTCATATTTTAATAAAAAAAATTATTACAATAATATTTTTTTAAGAAAATATTATCATGGACTATATAATTTAAATATATAAAAAAATTATTACTTAACACCAATCAAAATACTTTCACCTATTATTTCTATTTTAAATTCTTATACTTTTTATTTTTAAAATCAAAATAATTCATCACAACTTTTTTGCGATGAACTCAAGAAAAAAAATAATTTTTAAAACGATTCAAACGATTTAAATATATTTTTTATATATATTAATTTTATAAAATACCCCTAAAGTTTATAAATGATTTGAAATAGAATTCATAAAATATTATCTTTAATTACATCTTATCTTAATTCAATTAATTATGCTTCAATAACATTAATTTTTTATGCTTTTGTATATTTAAGTTTTATTTCATTTTTTATAAAAAAACAATTAAATTTATTATTATTTTTCTTAATTTTGTAATTTTTTTTATCATATTCTATTGTTTCATATAGACTATAGTAACTAAATATGTTATATAATAAAAAAATATAATAAAAAAATTTAAGGTTGATAAATATTTTTATGAGTGTAAAAAAAAAATTAACTTATATAATAAAAAAATTAACTAAAGGTTTTTTGGATATTATTAAGAGTGTATAAAGTAAACATTTTTTTTTCAATGATTACGGAAAGTAAAAAAAATATGTTGAATAAAAATTAAATTACAATAAAACACAAATAAAACTTTTATTATGAATATCAAAATTATAAAAAAAAAAAAAATTAGATGAAACGGTGACACTACATTGTCCATCATGCACCATCAAATAAATTGTCCACATTTATAAAAGCACCTTAGAATATAGGAAGCGTACCACAACAACTAAAAACGAGAGAAAATCTAAAACCCATGGTGCATTTTTATTGAATGATCTGTTACCTGGGCCTTTCCCTAAAATTATAGGTTTGATTTTGAATATAAACCAGAAAAAAATATTAACCAGGAGCTACAAACTATGAAATTCAAATGGAACACCGTAAATATATCAGAGTAATGGGTAAAAACAACCGATGAGATGATGCACAAATCCAGAACTGCACATATATAATTAGGCAAGTCACATTACAGCAACAACTCTTTTGCTGCATGAAATGAAGTTAAAATGTTTGAACAAGTTTCTAATGAAGTCTTCGAATTTAGAACTGGTTTCATAAACAAGTGCATTCATTCCTCAATTAGATGCAAGCAAAATTCCAAGTAGCATCAACTGACCTCCAATGCCTTCTACCGCACCACAGAACACGACCATAACATATGCATTAGCAGTTGGTTTTAGCTGCAAAACACACAAGGGAATAAATGTTCAATAATGAATGAAGGAAAAACAATGGTATAAAGAAGTTAAATAAAATGCAGAAGACGAAAAAATTCTTGTCATTCAGGTCACAATTATACCGGAATACTCAAATAACACATATTACTTAAACAGGTACATCAACAACTGAACATGTTCAAATTCAATACCAATTAGCAAAATGTACCAGTAATTCATCTGAATCCTTAAAATTAAAAAACCAAAGTCAGAGAATCCAGGTGAATAAGCTAACACAACCTTCCCATGCCCTGAACCTCATTCAATAGGCAATAAAAAGGAACTTGCAACAGCTAAAAGTCAGAGAGAGTGCACATGAAGAGCACAGTCACAGAAACAACAAACCAGGAAAGTATATTCAAATACACAGGAACGGCACTTCCATGGGATTGGTAATCCCTGTTTTTCATATTATTCCATGAGATGAGAATGCACTCATTTATCCAGAAGTTTGAGACAACGGAGAAAATTTTCAATAATTTTAGAAAACACAAGAAGCGAAATATCATAATAACACGTATTCCATATGCAGAAACAAGTTAAAAACTGTCTATATAACAACAGTATGTCAAATGATCAATTTGGATATGTTTCTACCTCAAGTTTGTCACAGATATTCCAACTCAGTTAACCAATGAGTTAAAGAAACTCTTGCACTTACCCCACTTTGTGGTTGTAGGGGGAACAGAAAAGCATGATGAACCATCCCAATCCACACAAAAACAAATATGAACCATGCAGATGAAATTTTGAAAGGATGATGATCTTTCCATCAAACTGTAATATATAACAGTTCAGCTGACTCACTCGGGATCACAGCACCCCATGCCAAATTTCATAGAAACTACAGATGGGTATGAATTTTGAAGACTCTTTGTCACAACAAACTGTTGCTGTCAGAATGAATTTGCAACACAAGAACACAGACTACCATTTCAGAATTAAAATTTCATTTATAATGTGAACAATGATGCACTCTTTTTACAGCAAAACATGTGCCAGAGGTACAAAACAATCTGAATAAAGAACATGACTCTCAGAAATTTCATCATTCAAACAATTAGCAACTCCCTTTTGAAGGGCAAAGAGAAGAGCTGAATCAAACACTGAATTGATCAGCTTGCCTCTTTCATTCAAATAAGAGCTTGAGCTTCAATCAAATGCAAATTGAGCCAGGAAGAGTACACCTGTATTAAGCTCAGAAACAACTCTTTCCAACAACTACCTGAACTTTAACGCAGTGGATAATGACATGCCAATTAAGTTAAAAAATTGAAGTTATTAAAGTCCAATTAGTTCGCAATTTTGTGTTAAGTCTACAACATGTCAACAATTATGGTAGAAGCCATTCTTTAAAAAATGACAAAGATGATTAACTGCCAAATTGTGAACACAGAATAGGGAAAAAAAGGAAAGAAAATGCCATTACAAGGAAAAATGTTTCCAAGCTGGGGATATGCTTCTTTGTTCAGGCAAGGACCAAGCTGACTAAAGGCTAAAGTGCCATGGTCTTTTTAAGTCCCTGCTTACCCTGAGCTTTACTACGGCAAGAAAACATCATCTAAGTTCAGTTTGGAGGTATCTTCCTATGTTATAGGAGACATTTAAGCTCAAAAGTTGAGGGACTTTCAATAAAAGTGAATGACGACATACTTTAAATTTATTATTTATTTCTTTATTTTTTGTTTGTGATTGCAACTTCAAAACTTCTAAATTATTCAAAACTATAAGAGCTAATTGATGCCACAGATCAGAATTGCTGCTCAGAAGTCAACAAGTAAAAGAGATAATAAGACGTTACCATTTTTTTGATGCCTACAACATGATGACTGACTAAATGCTCCAGCTGGCATTCAATCAGTAAATGATGAAAATAACAAAACTGACCAGACTATTTGTCAAAGTAGCCTTAATTGATGGTTGTATCTTTTTCATTAACATTACAGATTCACCAACTACAGCAAGCAGATTTCACAAAACAACTAGTATATTTTCTCACCAGCACTATAATTCCTCTCCTTTCCTTCAGGGACTGCAAAAACTCTCTTCAAAGGTTTCTCACTATAACCACTGTAAAGGAATATCACAAGCTATCTGTTTTTTGATATAGAAACTAGAACACACGACGAAAAAAAAAAAAAAAAAAAAAAAAAAAAAAAAAAAAAAAAAAAAAAAAAAAAAAAAAAAAAGGAAATTCCTTCCTTAACCCCTAACATTTCCAGATAACGATCATATAATCTTCCTTTACCTCTAACATTTCCATATAACAATCATTTATCAAGTGTTCACATTCAAGCTCAAAGTTATCAGCAAAACAATAGCCTTTCTAAAAGTATGAATATAATAGACACATAAGGAAGGGGTTTGAATTTTGCATTCATTAATCACTTCCAGAATTCATGATGCCAACGCTGTGATCATAATCCGTAATACAATTCACAGAATGACAACATCTCAGGAACCTAATATACCAAATCAACCAAGTTAATACCGCTATTCGAAAAAACCAGGAAACTAAAATCCAACAGCTTGACATCAGTTTAAAGAAAAAAAATAGTCTTCTTGTCCCTAGCAGTTAAGGACTTAAAAAAGCAATATTTAAACCAAAAGGGCAGCAACCTTTAAAAAAAAACATATCAAAATCAGTAGTTTACACTAAATAAAAATCCCAAACAATCGCACAATATAGAGACGATCAAACCAACAAAATACAACATACGTACCCTGGCCTTGGCCATCAAGATTGGCTTGTCCCCCGCTCCCGCCACCCCCATACGACCCGTCGTCCCCAGTCCCCGCAGTCTGCCAAACAGACTGCCAAGCCTGACTGGGCGGCTGGACATAAACTCCAGTGGGATCAACCGCTGGCCGGCCAATTATCATCCCTCCAGGCCCAGCAGGCCCTGTGGGCTGACCCATTGGCGGATAATAATACGGCACCCCACTAGCCGTTGCCCCCACCATTCCCCCAAATCCGGCATCCTCATCCTTAATCTCATCTCTGGGTACAATATCCACCAAGAAGTCAAAAATATCGGTCCTAGTAATCGCCGCAGCGATATCATTCTTCTGCAGCGTCCTCCGCCTGTTTTCCTCCGCGTGAAGCCACGACCGAATCGTGAGCTCCAAGATGAACAACTCGCAAGCTTTCGCAAACAAAATCGGAGCTTCGGCGGAGATCATGCGAACGTCCTCGTCCGCTTTCATGATTTTCTTGATGCGAGCAAGAGGAAGCTGGTGGTTCTTGAAATCATTAACCTCTTCGATTTCTTGTCTCTGATAAGACCAGAACATTTGAAGCTGTTGTTGCTGTTGTTGGATAAGATGATGAAACGGCGCCGCAGCTGCAGCTGCAGACGGAGGCTGAGGTGGGTACGAGGATGGTTGACCCTGCTGATTGCTCTCCATTGATTTAGTAATTGGTTTTTTGAAAAAATTGACTTTTTTTTTATGAAATTGGATTGGCTTGTTTAATCGTCGATGAAACTTTGACAGATGGTGTTGTTTTTGTTTTGATCAAGATGCTTTTTGAGGGTTGAAGACGAGTTTAAGCCATGAATGGTGGGGATTGATTTTATTTGAGGAGAAGTAGGATAGGATAAGGTACAGGCGCAGCGCAACGAGACTTGCGTTTTTGTTTTCTCTTTTATTTATTTATTTTAATTATTTTAAAGATAAAATAGAAATAATCTTGGTTATTATTAAAAATAATTTAAAATATTAAAGAGTTTTTGAAATAATTTTTTATACACTTCAAATTTTTTTAAATAGTTCCGTATATTTTTACATTTATACTATAATATTTTATTAAGATCCACATGCATTTAAAAAAAAAAGGTATATTGTTTATTTATTTATATATTTTCACCTAATTTCCTTTCTCTAAAAAAAAAAAAAACAATATGCCTTTTCAAACATTCCAATTCATGTCCCCAAATTCTAAAAGTTAAAAGGTCAAATAGTATGCTTTCAAACTAAGCTTTCAGTATTTTTGGCTTTTGGAATTATACCCATTTCATATTTTGACCAACCAAATAAATTTGAATTTAATAATAATGAAAAAAAAATGCAAATTATTTGTGTTATAAGGTGTCAAACGACTATTATTTAGTTATTTAGACTGAAATTTGTCAGCTTCAAGTCTTTTAATATTTTAAATTAATATAATATTAACAATGATTATAAATTTATACTAATAAAAATAAAATATTTAAATATCTTTGATATTTGTATATAATAAAGAATAGGAATATGCCCACTAACATGGTTTGCTTGCTGAATTTATAATGAAAAGATTTTTGTTCTTAAACAATTCATGCTTGAAATTGATTCTTTTTGATTTATATTTATTTATTTATTCTAAATAAATATTTATGTATAATTTTTTTTCATGTGTGTAAAATTAAATTATTCTTTAAGAGAATATAAAGATTCTTGGAATCAAAGAAATAAAAACGATTAAAAATAATAGCATAAATACAAATGTTTCAAAGAGGATGCCTTGGTTAGAATCTTGTGGCCAATTTTAAGATATTAAAGTTTAACACAACAAAATTATTTCATCAATTCCCTTAATATAATCTCATGAATGATATTCAAATCCAATTAAATTTAATTATGAATTAATAATTTAATAATTTTTTACTGATATATAATAAATATTTATTTCGCTGGTCAGTGAAATCATACGAACTTATATTATTGTTAACTTAAAATGTTAACTTAATATATATATATATGCACAAATAAAGGAAAAGAGAAGGTGACAAGATATTCCATGTATGAGATGAACCTACATCCAACTCTGCTACAAGGATTAAAAGAAAAACCAGAGAAGTGATGTGAATCGAAAAGAAGAAAAAAGGAATGTGGAGTTCCCAGGCTCCTATCTTTAACCAGCTGCAAAAATAGTAGTTTGAAGAATGTGGCTAAAATCCAAACAAGAAAAGTTGCCACTGTTGCAAATAAGGAAATTTGGCTTAAGGATTGGAGTCATGAATTTCCATTAACCAAGTCAAATGAGTTGTGCTCCAAATACCAAAACAAAGCTGGTACTGTATTTTTGATTCCCTAAAAACAGAGAAAAATAATAAAAAGAGGAGAAAATTAAGGTAATTATAAACTACTTTCTGTTGGGTGGATAAGGTGAGAGTAACTTATTCAATTGTAAAATTTTCCCCCCATCTTGGCTGTTAGAATGCAACTGCCATAAGCATTTTCTTCTACTAAGGTCAAGCCCATACAGTCCAGAATTCTGGAATTGGTATTAGCTAAGTACCAAGTAACTTTACTGTTACTACTATCGTCTCCGTTTATACACCATCAGCTTTTCTTCCCTCGTCTCCTTTCTCTTGTTCATCATTGCTTCTGTCTCAACTTTTTTATGGACATGCTCTACAATACCCTTTTCATTGTTGGTGTTGCCATTCTCCAGTAGCTTTTCCACACCATTTTGCGGCCCATCCAATGGATATTCTTCCTTCGATTTTTCTGCAGTCTTCATTTCTTTCAGCTGAGATTCTGTTAGCACTTGGAGAAGCTCCAAAGGTGTAGACGCAGGGTCAAGTTCCCAACAACCCTTAGGAGCGTTAAGACCTTCTTGACCTGTGAGCATGTAAGAAGGGACCTGATGAGAAAACCGGAACATCTCTTCTCTTGGAATCATCCATCGTTTCCATTCCTCCAAGTGCTGGCAAAACACAGTCTTGAAACCAGGAACTTTAACGAGTGACGCAACAGTTGCACCAGTCTTCTCATTACAATCTTCAAGAACTTCCACCATGTCATATTTGTGTATCACTTCATCTGGAGTAAGCTCATTCCAATCA
>JAVXUL010016969.1:0-12080 GCA_035590515.1 Trichilia minutiflora
AGCAAATGAATATGCAATGAGATCTGCATATCCATACTTCTCTGGTGGCCTTGTTTGCCTCCTTACTCTATCCCTTGTCAGCCTATAATTCTGCAAGCTTTGTTGATCATCAAGGTTAGTGTTCACTGCTTCTTCTTGGTTCTGATTCTGGTTTTGTCCTTTTGACTCCACCTCAATCTGAACTTCTTCCTTCTGCAATCTGTTACCAGCCTCCTGACTTGATTGAGTTTCTTCCCTGCACATCTGCATCTCATCTTCTCTGAATACTACATCTCTGCTGATAATAATTCTTTGAGAATGGCCATCATAACACCAGATTCTGTAGCCTTTTGTACCCTCTGGATATCCCACAAACACACCCTTGATTGCCCTTGTGTTAAGCTTCTTTTGTTTGTTTAGAACAAAGGTTGTGCAGCCAAATGTTCTTAAGTGCCCGAGGCTAGGTGGACTGCCACACCAGATTTCTTCTGGTGTTTTAAAGTTTAATGAGGTTGCTGGACACCTATTAACTAGATAGGCAGCAGTAGTGACTGCCTCTCCCCAAAAAGATATGGCAAGGCATGCATTAGCTAGCATGCACCTCACCCTCTCTATTAGAGTTCTGTTGAGCCTCTCAGCAATTCCATTCTGTTGTGGGGTATAAACCATAATTTTGTGCCTTTGAATTCCATGTGACCTGCAAAAACCATCAAACATTCTATTGCAGTACTCTAGACTATTATCAGTCCTTAGTACTTTAACCTTTCTATTTTTCTGATTTTCTACCAGAATTTTCTAGGTTTTGAACTCCTCAAATGCTTGGTCTTTGCTCCTCATCACCTTCACCCAGACCTTCCTTGAAAAATCATCCATGAAGGAGATAAAAAACCGAGCCCCTCCTAATGAGCACACCTGTGCAAGCCCCCACAAATCTGAATGTATGTAGTCTAGGATACCTTGAGTTTTATGCTTCCCTTCATCAAACTTAAGTCTATGGTGTTTCCCATACATACAAGACTCACAAAAATCAAGTGCATTCTCCTCAATTGTACCTAACAAGCCCTGTTTCTTTAGCTCCAGCAATCTCCTTTCTCCTAGATGGCCTAATCTTCTATGCCATATCATCAAATTGCTGGTTTTTGAAGAACAAGCAGAATCTTCCTCTCCCACAACAACAACCTCCTCCAACACATACAACCCATTCTTTTTAATCCCTTTCATGACAACTAATGAACCCCTAGTTATCTTAAGGATCCCAGCCCCTGACTTGAACTCACAGCCAGCTTCCACTAAAGTTCATAAAGAAATTAAATTTCTTTTCAATTCAGGAACATACCTGACATGTTGGAGGATTCTGCTTGTACCATCTTGCAGTTTCAATCTCACATTTCCAACTCCTTGCACACTGCAGGCTATATCATCTCCCAGTAGGACCTTTCCTCTTTGTATAGCTTCAAAAGAGTGAAAAACAGATTTGTTTGGGGACATATGAAAGTTACATCTCGAGTCCAGTATCCAATCAGCTTCCAGTTTTCCATCTGATGCAATCAGCAAGAAACTATCCTTAAGGTCTTCCTGTGATGCCACAGCAACTTCAGCTCTTTTGTTTACTGATCTTTTTGCTTTCTTTTGTTTTCTTTCTAGACAATTTCTCTTGAAATGTCCTTCTTTGTGGCACTGAAAACACTTCAGCTTCTTTCCCTTCGATTTGGATCTGTCATCTGTCTTCCACTTGCCATTCCTTCTTTCTGATCTTCCTCTGGCCATCAGTCTTTCTCCAATTCTGGTTTCTTTCTCATCTATCTTTCTTGTCAACTCTTTTGAATTGAGTGATGCTTTGACATCATCCATTGACAGTGATGTTCTCCCATATAACAATGTATCCACAAAATGTTCATAGGATTTCGGCAAGGAAGTCAGAATAATAAGGGCCTGGTCTTCATCTGAAATCTCGAAATCAATGGTTTCAAGATCTAGGATCAGTTTATTAAACTCATCAAGGTGTTCCTTCATTGATCCACCTTCATCCAAGTGAAAAGCATAAAGCTTTTTCTTGATGTATAACCTATTTGCAGTAGACTTTGTCATGTATCTAGCTTCCAGTTTTGACCAGATGCCAAGTGCTATGGATTTTTTGGACACCTCTCTGAGAACTCCATCACCCAATGAAAGCACCATGGCACTGTGAGATTTCCTAATTATTTCTTTCTTCTCCACATTTGTAAGTGTTGCAGACATTTGTTCCTCTTCCAGTAAGGCTTCCTCCAACCCTTCATGGACCAGAAATGCTCTCATTTTAATCTTCCACAGATTAAAATCATTTGCTCCTGTGAACTTTTCTATGGAGAATTTTGATGTGGACACTATAGCTTCCGATTTCAAGAAGCTCTGATACCACTTGTTGCTACTGGAACTCAACCAAGAAACCAGAAACTATAAAGACTCCCTGCTGAATTTCCACTCTCCCGAGAATAGAACTAATAATCACAACTCACAGCAAAACCAAATCAAGGATAACAGAAAGAAAGAATTAAATGAATAAAGAATGTAAAAAGATAAGCAAAGAAGATGAACATCAGAAAACTGACTAAGCAAAGTAAAATGAACACACGAATTTTAGAGGAAACACCAAGGAATTTTTTATTTTCTCCAAGAAGATTTCATTCCACGTCTGTGTACATTTTGATCACTATCAACATATATATAAACTCAGCATCATTCACCTAAGTTTATGTGACAGTAAAAACATGTTAACACACTCCCTTTAACTAACTTCAACTTGCACCAGCAACTTGCAGCATATTCCCGCCAAGGCTCCTACAACTTGCTTCAAGATTTTCAGCTGGATTCTTGCAGCTTGCTGAAGTTAATTCTAGCTCAGATTCAGCTCCAGCTTCAAGCTTCACAATTTCAGCTTCAATTTAGCTTCCCGAGATCCCATCATCAGCTGCTGGTCCTCCCTGCATTTTTCAACTTGAGAACTGAATGCATTTAGAATAAGACATTCACAAATAGTCCTTGTCTGTGCTTTCAACCTATTGTAAAATAGTTGAATCTGAAACCAGTCTTGGTATCTATGCCGAGAACATCTCCGTATCAAGTCTTTAAATCGGTCTCAGGCCTCAAAAGGAGGTTCAAAATCCAACTATCAAAACTGAGAAATCTCTCTTCTTAGCTGCAAAGTTTTTGATGGAGGGAAAAATTTAGACAAAAATTTCTGAGCAAGCTCCTTCCACATTATTATGGTCCCTGGTTATAATGATTGAAGCCATCCTCAAGCTCGGTCTCTTAAAGAAAAAGGGAATAATCTTAATCGAATAGCATCTTCACAGACACCATTCATTTTAACCGTGTCACATATCTCCAAGAATGTAGCAAGGTGCATATTTAGACCCTCCATATTGGTTCTGTTAAACCATGTTAATAAGGGCTGGCTTCAGCTTAAAGTTGTTTGCTTGAATCACTTGTCTCTGGATTCCTATAAAGTTATCATTAACCACCGATCAAAAATAATCTCTGAGTGCTCACTGCTGATTGTTGTCTTCTGTCATTTCTCATTCTTGACTTCTTTTTGATCTCTTTCTAGTTCTTTCTGTTCTTCTAGAACCTTGGTTTCTTCTACAAGTTCATTTAATCTCTGGATTAAAAGGCACTAGCTCCAAACTTCGACTTCTTCGCATTCACTGTCAAATAACAAAAGAAAATTTTAAATGACAACTAAAAATAGAATTTAAAGTAATATTCAACCACTTAGTCCCAATATTAACTGAAAGTAAAATAATAATCCTCGGTAAAAGCGCTAAAAACCTATCCACCGTTTAAATAAAAACACAAAATTAAATGTGGAAAACTACAAGCGAACGGTGTTGAGTTTTATAGTAAAAAAAAGTACGATATCATTCCCACGAGGGTTAATAATTACTAACACGCTAATTATTACAATTGGAATGATGAATATTATTTAGACTAACAAAAAGAGTAAATTAATTCTAATGACTACAAAGAAAATAAAAGTGTGCTATATGTTGAAAATAAATATGATTATAACGGGCTTAGGAGAGTTGAATCCACTCTTGTTCACTATATTTTACCACTTAATCTGGCTTAATTTATTCTATTAAATTCCATTAGCTTAGGTTCTGATATCGTTTTATTCCCTCTTTCGAGATATTAATGGAACTATATGATCAATAAACTTAATTAATATTCCTATTCAGTCAAGTTTAATTAATCACTCATTGAGATCTAACTTAATTTAGCTACTTAGTTATTAACCATCTTCTAATGTATTAACTCTTAAGTTGTAATTCCTTAGTTCAGAAGTATATTTTTCTCCCTTTTCCAAGTCCAAAAAATATACGTCTAAAATCATTCAATTTAATGGCCAGTTAAAAAGAAAGCTTTAAGTTTCAAATATAGATCACAAAGGTTTCTTCTAGCTCCTAAGCATGAAAGTAAGTAGCCACTCATGATGTTCAACAAATACATAAGAAAAATAGAATATATGGTCATTAAGATTCTAGTGAAAATAAATAAAAATAGCAAACTCAATATGTAATAGCTCTGTCTCTTTAAATTGGTTTTCTGTCTCTCTTTCTCTTCACTTTGCTTGTGTTTTTCTTGGATTCCATACAAAGTATAACGTTTCTCTCTCTTCTAAGGATGTTGGCGATTGTCCTCTCATGCACATTACCCTAGGCACTCTATTTATAATAAAAAAAATCGAAGTTCTACTTAAATAGAAAATTCCTATAATTTCTCGCTGCATCAGGTTTTCAGTCGCTGCATTGGGCCTTCAATTCTGATACACCAAGAAGTAACTCACTATATTAAGAATTGAGCAGAATTTTTCCCAAAACTGGGGTCTGGCTCTCGTTATATTGAGGATACGCCCGCTGCATTGAACCCCATTACGCTGCATCGAGATATATCTCGCTACGTCATGAAAAATGACTTCTAAAATTTGCTGCGTCGGGTTTTTAGATTCCCAAAATCCATAGCATCTATAAACTGGCTCAATGCAGCTTTAAGCTAAAAAATCATACTTGCTTCATCAAATTTTCTCTTGCAACCTACACACACTTAAACTTACAATAAAACATCAAAACATACCGGTATTCACATTAAAACAGCAATAACTTAGAAGAAATAACTTGATAAAAATCAAGTTATCAAAGCTCCCACTTGCATTAAAGTCATTCGCTATGGTATCAGATACCCATCTTCTCAAGATGCTGATCCAGTTGCTTCTGTGTCATCGCCTTAGTCAATGGGTCAGCTACATTATCCACTGAAGTAGGCTTTTATATCAATATCTCTTCAGCTCCAACGAACTCTCTCAAAATATGATATTTACACTGAATATGTTTGGACTTCTGGTGTGCCCTTGGTTCCTTTGCCTATACAATAACCCCAGTTTTGTCACAGAATAGAGTTATCGGATAACTGATATTAGGAATGACACCAAGTTCGAATACGAACTTTCATATCCAAATAGCCTTTTTTGCTGCTTTAAAAGCAATAATATATTCAGCATTTGTAGTGGAATCTACTGTCATCGTCTGTTTGAAACTCTTCCACCTGACAGCACCTCCATTACATACAAAAATAAAATCGGATGTAGACTTTCTATCATCCATGTTTGACTAAAAATTAGAATTTGAGTATCCATATATACTCAACTCTTGCTATCCATAAGTCAAAAGTAAATTCTTAATCCTTCGTAAGTACTTAAGGATTGTCATAATGGCTAACCAATGTTTTTCTCCAGGATTGGCCCAATATCTGCTTGTAACACTTGTAGCATATGCTATATTAGGTCGTGTATATAGCATCGTGTACATCAAACTACTTATAGCCGAAGTATAAGGTATACTACGCATCCTTTGCGCCTCTTTATCAGTTTTTAAACCCACATCTTTTGAAAGATTAAATCCACAATTGAAGGGTAAGAAACCTCTCTTAGAGTTCTCTATACTAAACTTCTTTAGTATCTTTTCTATGTACATGCTTTGGGATAATCCTATTACCCTCTTCACTCTACCTTTATAGATACGAATTCCCAAAATATAAGTTGCTTCTCCAAGATCTTTCATAGAGAAAGTTCTGAACAACCAGATCTTCGTCTTAGTCATTATACCTTTATCAGTACCCATTAATAACATATCGTCCACATACAATATAACGAATATTATGGCATGATCCTTCATTCATTTATAAACATAATGCTCATCTGGGTTTTGTTCAAATCCATACGATTTGATCAAATCATCAAATCGTTTATTCCAGCTTCGAGAAGCTTGCTTCAATCCATAAATAGATTGATGATGCAACTTGCATACCTTATTTCTATCTGTAGGAATATAAAACCAACTAGTTGTTGCATATAGATATTTTTCTCAAGATATCCATTGAGGAATGCAGTTTTTATTATCTGTCAGACCTCTAAATCATGGTATATTACGATGGCTAGCATGATACGGATGGATTTAATTATAGCAAAAACGTCCCCTCCTAATCCAACCCTTGTTTTCGAGTGCAGCCCTTCGCAACTAGTTGTGCTTTGTAGGTCTATACTTCACCATCCTTACCAAGTTTTCTCTTGAAGATCCACTTACAACTAATATAAACAATTTCTTCTGGTAGATCAACAAGTGTCCAAACTTGATTGGCGTTTATTAATTGCATCTCAGAATCCATTGCCTCTAATCATTTACCTGAATCCTTATCCAAGGTAGCTTCTTCATAACTTCTAGGATCATCAGGATGATCTTACTCTCCCACTAAGTAAAAGTCAAACTCTTGCCCATGTAGGAGACCGTATCGCTCTAAAGGTTCCGATACTTTAAAAGATTTTTGAATTGAAATTTGAATTAGAACTAAGGTTTATTGACTGGAAGGTCTAGCCTATATATCATCAGATTGAGCTTCTAAAGACCCTTCTTTAAGCTCAATTAGTCTACCTGCACCACCTTCTATCAAGAACTCTTCTTCTAAGAAATATGTATTTCTACTTATCAAAATACGTTGATCAGTAGGGAAGTAGAAATAATATCCTAAACTGTCTTTAGGATATCGATGAATCTTTCCTTCTTCAATTTTACATCCAGCTTATTAGGGTTAACAATTTTAATATAAGTTAGACAACTCCAAATTCTCATATAATCTAGGTTTTTTTCCACCCCATATCTCATACGAAGTCTTTTGGACTGATTTTGACGGGACTTTGTTCAGGATATGCGCAGCGGTTATTAGAATATATCCCCACAAATACACTGGCAAGTCTGTGAAACTTACCATCGATCGCACCATATCCAATAAGGTATAATTTCTCCTTTCTGCTACACCATTCAACTGCTACACCATTCGCTCTCTCTCCTTTACCTTTAAAGGAAGATTTGATCATTTTCCCCTGAAGACATGATTCATAAGTTAGTAAGGATTTTGAACCCAGTGAACTCAAAAGTCTACTTGTACCAAGTTGAATCAATCTCTTGTCTCCAATATAACCCAAACTATAGTGCTATAGATATTTAGGATTTATTTAACCCTAAATTCTTTTATTTGTAATAGATTTGATTGAATAACTATCACTTAATTCCAGAATATATAATTCATTTGTATTTATAGTTTTACCCACTAATATATTTTTAAAATGTATTAAACACTTATTTTCAATAAACTGTACACTGTAACCATCTTTATATAGTACAGATATTGAAATGATGTTTCTAGTGGTATAAGCAAAATACAACACAAAATTCAATCTCAGAATATGTCCACTAGACAAACTAAGTTTGTAAGATCTCTTGGTTTCAGTAGCAACTATTGCACCATTACCCATTTTAAGCACAATCTCGCCTCGAGACAATTCTATAATGTCTATTGAGAGACACAAACATAAGATGTAGCTGCTGAATCTAATATCCAAGAATCATGATCTGATGTAACACTTAATTCATAATTGATCATCATACAGCTATGTGTACCTTTTTTAAGGTACTGAGGACAACTCCTAATTATATGTTCCATTTTTTCCACAAAGAAAACAATTTTCTTTATCTGATTTTAAAAAAGTTTATCCTTGTAAAACTTTTAAAAGTCCAAAACTTATTAGAATATCACAATATATGAGACACTAAAAAGAAATAGAAAAAACTTATTAGTGATCTTGTATAATGTATATTAAACAAAGAATTTGATTTATACAACTTCAAATAATTTTGAATTATAATAATTAAATAATTTAACAGTTATTATTAGATACTAATCTTATTAGCACCCACTATTTAATTTGAATCTCATATTCCCCAGAAGCCACTCCCCACCTTTAAAGGCTAGGATGTTACAGGCCCACCAACTTTCGCCTTCTCATCCTCGAGCCTATAATCGTACTGGAGGAGAGTTGACTCTAATACTATATTGTAATACCTAGTCCAAGACTGTCAATAATATTATCCACTTTAGCCTAACCCTTGGGGCCAAAGCGGTTTTGTTCTTAGTAATGGGTTATCCCGAGGACTTTCCAAGAGGTCACCCATCTTGGTACTATTCTTGTCCAAACATGCTTAACTGTGTAGTTCTTGAGAATAAACCACCGTCCATCCTAAAAAGCTTTGTTGACAACTTGGTTCTAACTTTACATATATAACCCAGTAACTTCCTCTTCCATTCCGATGTGAGACTCTTCCTGCCCTTACAGCCATCCTGAAACCTACCAGGAGTCGCTCCTTGCTCAGACCTCTATCCTGGCATCACTTCCTGCCCTCAAAAACCCAGATGTTACAGGCCCACCAGCTTTCACCAACTCATCCTCGAGCCCACAGTTATATTGAAGCAGAGTTGGCTCTGATATCATATTACAATACCTGGCCCAAAACTATCAATAATATTATCCACTTTAGTCCAACCCTTGGGGCCTCATAGTTTTGTTCTTGGTAATGGGTTATCCCGAGGACTTCCCAAAAGGTCACCCATCTTGGTACTACTCTCGCCTAAGAACTCTTAACTACGTAGTTTTTGAGAATAAACCATCACCCATCCCAAAAAGCCTTATTGATAAGTTGGTTCGAACTCTACATATATAACCTGGTAACTTCCTCTCCCATTCTGATGTGGGACTCCTCCTGCCCTCACAGCCATCCTGAAATATGTTCCTTACTCAGGCCTTTACCCCGACGTCACTCCCCGCTCTCACGGACCGGGATATTACAATTCATCTTTCATATTTGTCTCAAAGAGAGAAAGAAATCACAGAGCATCAGAATTTCAATTTTGTTTGATACTTCTGTAAAATATATTTATTATTTGTTTTTAGAAGTGAAGAAGAGGAACTCTTTTATTTGGAAAATACTTGTAAACATCTTTGAGAAGATTGTAAGGTTTTTTATGTGAGCCAATAAAACTTCTGTGCAATACTACAAAAATAACCTTTAGTGACAGAGAAATTCTGTCACTAAACATGCTTTGTGATAGAAAATTTTATGTCACCAAAGTCAGATTCACTACGAGGTGACAGAAAATATTCTGTCGTAAACCCTTTCTATCACTAATCAATGACAGAACAAATGTCCACGTGACAAATGATATGGCAAAAAACTAATTTACGTGGCAAGTGACATAAGCAATTATTTGCCTACTTGGCAATTGACATGACAACTCATATTGTTGAAGTATTCAATGACGTGATAATTATATTACTGATGTGGCAAGTTATACCAATGATATGACGAATGACATGGCAACTTATGTTGCTGATGTGTTCGATGATGTGGTAAATTATATTGCTGATGTGGCAGGTTATATCGATGATATGGCAAATTATATTATTGACGTGGTATATTATATCGATGATGTAACAATAAAAACTATCACAAACATGTGACAGAAATCTTTCACAAATTTGTGACAAAAAAATTTTATAATTATTAAAAAAAAAATTAAATTGATTTTTTTATAATTTACGTAACCAAAATTATAATATAGACTAACTTTCAAAAAAAAGTAAAAAAGCTAATGCTCCATCGAACTATAACGACTTTTAAAATTTGTATATTACACAAATATTAACAAGCTATATGAAAAAATTAATTAAATATTATAAATTACAAATATAACAATAATAGTTAATCACATTCGTCTCCATACAAAATTTCAAAATTCATGTTTAATTCAACCATCCATATACAATAAACCAAAATAAATTAAAATTCAAATCAATACATCAGATCTGAACAAAAAATAAACAATAATATATAATATTTCAATCATCAATAATATTTTAACACATTTATATCCATATTCATTTCCATCCAAATTTTCAATATTCTTATTTAATGTTTCAATCATCAAATATATAATAATAAAAAAATTAAAATTAAATTCACTCATTCGCTTTAGCTTCATTCTCATCAGCATTATCCTACAAGGCTTTTTCATACTCTGCCTTGAGCTCAGTAGCCTTATCCAAATAAGACTTCTTTTCCTAAAACAAATGACAAAACAAGATTAAAAAATATGCTATCACAATTAAACAATCTTATAGTCCGTAACAACACAAAGAAAAATTAGTTTAAAGAAAAATTAATGAACCTTGTTCAGAGTGCGAACAGCAATAAATCTTAACACTGGCTTGGAAGAACTTAAAAACAGATGGAGAACAGTAATTACTGGAGTCAATTCTCGGCTTGTTACCCTATTGAGCTCAGTGATTACCCTGGCAGCCTCGAAAATCACCATCTCTGCTTTATGGCACAAACAGCTCTCAAGAAAATCATAAAAGGGTGGTCTCTTATTTGAGTGTTTGATCGGTTGTCGAATCCGTCAAAAATAAAAATGTCAACTCAATCTTAAAATAAATTTATAGATAGTGATGAGTGAGATCATCTCCACAGGGAACGGATGATTTCAATCTTCTAAAACTAGAAAATAAATCAACCAAGCAAATAAATTAAATTTCGATAACTAAAAGAAAATAAAAACTAACAAAATTTATTAAATCAACAAGACTAAAAAATAATGTAAAGGAGAAAATCAAGTTTATGAAGATCTAGTCAAAGAAATAATTTTCAGATTGGTTCAAGCGGATTGATTATTGAAGTTAAGACACTTTTATTATCTTGATAAACTAGTTATAGTTATCGGTAAGCCCTGCATAATCAATTCCTCCTTATGTTGTAGAACAATTAGGTCAAACGAGATAATTGCTCTCTAACCAATAAACAAACCTAGAGAAGCTCTTAGATTTTAAATTATTGATAGCATTAAAAATTAGAGAAACCTGATTCTAATCAACAAATACACAAGCGGCTATTTGTTTAAATTAGATTATGCAACCCAAAGATATTTATAAAGAATATCCTTTTTCACAAGTATAGAAAATCATACAATTATGGATATAAAGTTCTATATGGATGTATAATGTTAATCGAATCATGTAACAGAAGTTGTTATGATCTACAAACCAACATTAATATATATAAAGTGCAGAATTGCATAAATACCAAGAACATATAAAAGTTTAAAAGTTAAACATGGATCTCACAATCCTCAAAACCAATCTTTAATTATCCTTTAACTAAAAAAGAAAATTAATTCTCCATAATGTAAAACACAGAAAACACAAATCTGGAAAATCTGTTGCTGTTCTACGTTTTTCTCTTTCTCTCCTTTTGAATCTGAAAATTTCTTGTTGCCTTCTTGAAAAGATTGTTTTTGCTCTTTATAAATTATAATCTTTTAGTTTTCCAGGAGTTCCAGCTTTCCTAGACTTCCTAGGCCACTTTGCCTCTCAAAAGATGAAGTTTAGAAGCACCATAATAGGCTCCAAGCTAAACTGGCTCGTTAAAGTTGTAAAATCCCGTAACCTGGATTTTTCTCGTGCTATGGCCTTAGGCATACCCACGACTTGTCTCGCAACTAAGGAAGTCAGGGACTATGTATTTTAATTTCCTGATCCTGCTTAGTTGTGCCCACGGCTTGTGTCACAACTAAGAAAACAGGGGCTGTTTTCTACTATTCTGAAACACTTTTCTTCATCTCCAAAATCATTAATCCTCATTTCTTTCCAACTTCTTCTTCATCATTGACCTTATTTAACATCA
>JAVXUL010017001.1:0-12079 GCA_035590515.1 Trichilia minutiflora
ATTTTGTAAGGAAAGCTGCAATTTCTCAGGATGCAGTCTGTGCTTGAATTTTTTCCCGTCTTAGTTTTGGGAGATTTAAGGATGGGGGGTTTAAGCTCTATTGGATTTGCTAAAATGCCAATTACTTGCTTTTGACATCACAACAGAGGTAAACAGTCTAGAGAAAGTTAGCCAATCTGTGTTGGCCTGTTAAATAATGATTTCTAAGATGGTAAACAGTCTAGAGAAAGTTAGCCAATCTGTATTGTCCTGTTAAATAATGATTTCTAACTGTCCCAGTTTTATTTATTTACTTGTCTTATAAATGTTTGTAAGCTCCTTTATTCATTTATTTATTGATTTCATTAATTAGGTTGGTCTAAACACTGAGCATGGTTATGCAAGAAGCTTGGCTCAATTTGCCGCTGATCTTGGGCCAGTTGTTTGGGAAATTGCATCAAAGAAAATTGAGTGTGTCTTGCCCATTGGAGTCAAGTTCAGTCGCGGATGGGTAGGAGAAAATAGGGCCACACTGCAACAGCAGGTCTTGTACACTGAAAAGCAGAAATCTTCAAACTGCTTCATATCAGGTGACAATTCAAGCAAACTTACATCTCCGACAACTGGTTCAAACTCCATTGCTGGAAATAGATATTCCTTGCAATCTGGGGAAGACAAGGAAACTACCAAGGAAGTAAACCCCCAAAATGATCCAAATTGTATGAACACTACTACTTTTGGTGGGACAAGACCCATGCCTCCTTTACACATTCAATCAAGGAATGGTATCCACTATGATATGAATGGTTTTAATGGTACCGTTGGCTCTGGGTTTAATTATACACCCCATGTTGGGGGGACGGTTGGACTTTCCAGAGCACCTGGAAAGTCCCGATCTGACAACAGTCCGGTGCCTTCTCAAAATTTTGGCATGGTTCCAGACAATCACCATGCCATCATTTGCTCAATGCCTGCAACAGATTACAATTCAAATGCTGGGAATAAACTATGCTCGGAAAATTCATCAACGGTCCTAGGCTCCAGCTCCAGGTCACACACAGTAATGGATCCAGGGATAATGGGGAATTCATCCTGGCGTGGATTGCATAAACAGGAGTCTCATCCATTTGCTCCCGACTTGAATGTTAGGTTCCTTGCTCCAGGTTCACCTATTTCTAACTTACAGATTGGTTCACCACAACAACCAGATTTAGCACTGCAGCTCTGAGGATGACAAATTATTAACGTTCAATTTGCCCTCTAGGTAATTACACTATTAGGTTCAAATCTTTGCCCAAATAAGGATAGCAAGAAATGTTAGATCATTGTTGGCATATTTCTGACTTGGGTATCTCGTGGCTGTAGTTGCAATCTTAGGTTAAAATCTTTGCCCAAATAAGAACAATAAAAGTTTAAGATCATTGTTGAAATAGATTTGGGTGTGCTGCTGAGTAGTTCTGAGAGGTAGGGAGTCAAAAATTGGAGACTGGAGAATGATTTTTTTCTAATTAACATATCAATTTTTGTTTTTATTGTCCTGGTGAAAACACAGTTGAATATGTAACATTCGTGATTCCTTATATTGAGATAATCTACAAATTCTTGCTTTATTCCAATGGTGGTGGGCCCCTACCATATCACCAGCGGAAAGGCTTGACCCTGCACCAGAATTTCCGTTACTGGATGTTGCGGCTAAGTAACAAATTCTAATATTTCTGTCTGCATGTTACAAGGACACGACTTCACCACATAATTTGTAGTGAACAATCTCTGTATCAAATGGGTGAAAATCTGTCATCTTCCCACACAGGAACCTTGTTTCGTCCACCTCCGTTGCTCCATTAGCCTTAAATCTTCAGAAAACAGTGCATTTCTTGCGTTAAGCCTGCGCTTAAACTGTTAATATCCTCAAATACGTACATCAACAAGTAGCTATAAACTGTTAATATCCAGAGCCTAGCCTGCCTGCATGCTCTCCCAATTCAGCTCGTCCCAATCCGACTGGTTCTGGTATGAACGGACCCAACTGGAACGTACGGATGGGGTAGACGATGATGCTGCATCATCGAGCAGTTCCATTCAGTGGATTAGACACAATAATGCAGCAACTATCGTTCATAACCCAATGCAGTTTTCCATCATGTGGTATAATTTTACTAGATCAGTACATAGTCCTCACATCCAGTGGGGATAAGTCATCAAAATAGGCCGTCGCACGTAGTCAAATTCCGTGGATTTTGGAGTGCGTTTCCTGCCAAATGCCAATTTATCTCCAAAACAAAAAAACGATGGTGTAATGGATCGAGGTGATGGTTATTGTGAATTGAGGCAGGGATCAATCATGAGAGAAAGCCAGCCATTGCAGGAAGATGAGCAAAAAGTTTTTGTAATAAAGCGCTCGAGAAATCCTCAATAAAATTGAACGGTGGACGGAGCTGATGATGATTTGGCTCTTTTCGCCATGCTTATGTTTTCTTCTTTTAGCTTGCAGAAGGAAACTAAAAAACAATTGGGATTTTGCAACAACGTTACCTTTATTGGGAGATAATTACCAATTCAATATATATATATATATATATCCAAGTAGCATACAAAGAAAAACAGAAGTATTTAATATGGGAGTTCATCTGCAGGGAGAGAAGGAACCGGCGTCGGCCACCAGCGCGGCACAAGCGGAAATAAATTCCTGGCCGGCCTATTTCCCAGCGTACAAACCAGTGCCAATGTTCTCGTCCGCATGTTACAACAAACCAGCCTTTGGGAAAAAATTAAATAAATAACATCGGCATCAAACCGTTGAAAACCTGCCATCCTCACAGATGCAATGTTCTTTTTCACCTGTTGCGCAATCAAACAATTTCCCCAATTCACAACGTCCAATTGAATCTCGACTCCAGTCGCCATAACCCTCCATTGTAATCCTCAAGTTCCCGCACAATCAACTCATCACCTGATTCCCGAGTCGATTATTTACTTGGCAGATTTTCAGACTCCCTGCACAAATTCCAAGTACATTTTGCACGTTTGGCCGACCTTGAGTCGGCGAATTAATCACACGGCATTTTTCTTTGTTATTTAATGGGTCGTAAGCAACAACTTGTCGGTTAAATACATCTAAGCAGTTTAGGATTCCATTATACACAATCATATTGGAACTACCCCGAAAATTCAATTTCCAGGAGTTGAAAATTACCTCCGACTGGCTCCATTCATGACTCTCCGAACAGAAAATTTCTACTGTGAACTTACCTCCTACTTTCAACTTACCTCTGATGAACATTTTTCTAGCCACACGCACTATCTTGTAGCTGTATTTTCCATTTGTAACACATTTGTTTTGGGTTGCAGAAAGGAGGATAGCAGACTAAACCAACAGTAATGCTATTATTATCTTGACCGTAGAATGGATCAGGAAGAGGAAGTATTTGCCGTTGCCGAGTCATAGGATTGCACAGATAATAATAGTTGGGAAGGAAATCTCCCTCGCAGCAAACTATTAAGTCATTAAAGTAAGCTACAGCAGAAAATTTGGGATGAAGAAATCTGATAATACGGAGAAGTTGGTTGTCATCACCGAGGATTTGAAGATGACTAATGAAAGATGGTTGCAGAAATTCGGAATCTTGTGACATGCGTTCGTCAAAATTTTGGTTTATGATGAGATTGAAGGAATCGTCAAGTGGGTCTTGGTGGCGGTGGTTGTGAATATGGCGATGAACGAAGCTGGGGCTGGAGGTGACGGAAAACCAGTGCTTGCAGACTGACTTGGACTGGACAGCTGATTTTGGAGGCAATTGATGGAGGCTTTTCAACAGTAAATCATCCGAAAGATGGTTGATGAGATTGCAATCCGTTGGAGATGGCTTGGTTTTCATATTTGCTCGTGCCATTTTCCTCCCCTTTCTTCGGATGGGCGGCTGATTGCACCATTTTGAGAATATCCAGGTTTTAGAGCATCTCGTGTAGATGGATTGCTTTCGTGAAAACACATGTGATAAGTCATTAATAAAAAAGAACTTATCGTCTTCAAAAATTACTTTTCATTATTATTTATTTTTTATAAAATTATAAAATTATTATTTTTTAATTATTAATAAAATAAATAAATTATTAAATTAATAATCTATAATTATTAAAAAGATCCTTTAAAATTAAAAATAAAAGATAAAATTAAAAATATAAATTATTTTTTTTATTATATTAATTTAATAATAAATAAAATTAAATATATTAAAAAATTTAATTATATATATATATATATGACATTTTTAAAAGACAATTAATAGATTGAAGATGTGAACCGGAAAAATGCTATTGCTGGAATGCATATGAGATATGACTGTGATAGGAAAATATTGGGCCACGTGGTAATTGTACGATGTTAAAGAAATAATTTTATTTTTTTTAATTTTCTGTTTTCATTCTGACAATAAAGTCAAAAAGACAAAAATGACAGTGAGAAGGTACGATATATATATTTTTTTACTTTAAAATTTAAATATATAAATAGTATGATTATGAAAATGTTTGTTTTTATTTTAGCTATCATACAAAAAAATTTTAACAGAGACTAACAGCAACTTACCGTTTTGAAAATTTGAGCTGTTAAATGTACCCTTTTAAAAAAAATTATAACCATTTGATATTAAACTAAAAGTTAATTTTCAAAGTTAAAAAAAAAAAAAGTTGAACAGTTAATTATGTTGACTGATAACCTGCTGACCAAAACGCAATTCATGGATAAAATTTGACAAAGTGACGTAAAACAAAATTTTGCAGCCCATAGGGTAGTCTTAATCTGTGTTCCATGCATGGGTCACATCCTTGCCAAATGAAGGTTTGCCTTTATATATACTTGAGCTTTACCATCTTCCTATGGGTTCATTGATATTAGGATGTAAATGGTTGTTAATTTCTCAAACAATTAAATTTTTTTAGCATGTCACTCATGATTAGCATTTTGATTAAACTAGAAATTGCAAACAAGTGTTGTTATTTTGATTAAACAAGTGTATGTAGCTAAGTGGGGTGGATGGGCCTTCCATAAGTTGTTGCATTTTCTAACTTCGGATCCAAATCCCGGAGAACAAGTTATCTCATCCCGTTTGTCGACACCCTTGAATTAAATTATTTAATCCAATCATCTTTCAGAGATATAGTTTTATTATTATTTTTTATTTTTAAATATTTACATTTTTATTAATTAGGCCCAACCTTTCAGTAATATTATTTATGCCCCAGTTCAAAGTTGTATGGCCATAAACAACAATGGGTTATGGTGTGTTAAAACTTTTACTTTCAAGAATCCTTTAAAAGGCCTAAGTTCTCTTCTCGTCTGTCGATAAAACTCGATATATTCTTATTCCTCAGTGGACAAGGGCTTCCAATGCAAGATACAGCTGCAGCTACATAAAGCTAATACCATATACCAGATGGTGAAGAATTCTAACAAGAAGCTTAGGGACTAAAGATAGAGAGTAGAGACACCATAAACACATAAGAGATACACCAACTTGGGAGCACTTTGTTAACATAGAAGAATAAGGAAAATCTGTAAGCTGAAATTCGATGAGAGGAAATGAATAAAAGGGAACGGTCAACATTCCAAATCTAAACTACGGTAAAGGAGATGAAGGTTAAATCCATGATAAATATACGGGGAAGGCTATTCTCCAAAAATGAGCCCAACGGCTATGCTAATCATTATAAATGGAAAGATAATATTACGATGAATGCTTATTATTTTCATCAATAAATTTTATACATTATGAATGTAAAAGTTTCTCCGTGTTGTGTTTTTTTTTTTTAATACTTGTATCCCGTTATCATCGATACTCCCAATTAAGTACGATATTAATATATCCTTTAGAAATAAAATCTTACGAATCATCTGTTAATTGTCTTTAATTTTATGGTATGTGTACAAAAATCATATGTAATAATATTAAATATATGATAAAATTTTTAATCTAACTTATTTGATGTTTCAATAAAAAGAATCCTGAATTAAGAATCAAACCAAAAAAAGATTTGAGGATCCACATCCATCATTTTGGAGGGGTGTTTTTTAAGGTTTTCTAACCCTTAAAAACTTTAAGCTAACCCCATGCAAAATTACAAATTAAAAAAATTATATTATTTTGGATTTTTATCACAAAATTAAAATTTTAAATTTAATAAAAAGATTTCATAAAACTATAAAAGAAAATTAAAATAATACATAATTATCTTCGCACAAGTTATTAAATACTTCACATAAAATTTAGTTGGGCCCATTATCATTCAGCCCAATATTAATTTAATTGTATTTTTTTGACACAGCTGAAACCAAGAGACCATGTTGGTGGGGTAAAGATAAATATTTAATTAATTGGGCCCATTATCAGATATAATATTAATATGAATTTCAATATTATATAAATAAAATACATACCGATCGCCGATAAAGAAACTTATAGATTTTCCACTATCGTTTTCGTCAACGTTACCTACCGCTTTCAGCAATTAAAATTGGTGAATTGATACGATCTTTTCAACTCAACATTCCATAAAATTTCTGTGGTTTAGATAAGAAGTTACTTAAAAAGGGGGATGAAAAATATTTTTATAATTTTATAATAAAGAATGATAAATACTTATTATATATTAATTAAATGATAATTTTTTATTTTTTTATTTTATAATAAAAATTTTCATGAAATTTGAAAGTTGTGATTAATATTTTTATCAAATTAATTTTTTTACAATATAATAATTATACTCTTAAATTTTTATAAAATGAAAATATATTTTATAAATTTTTTATATTCTTTAAAGTATATTTTTTATATATTTTATATCTTTTTATTAATAATTTTACAGTTTTTTTATATTTTTATAAAAATTAAAGATATAATAACTATTATCATAAAAATAAAATATAAAAAATTAATTTTACCGGATATTTGATACAACTTTTAAATCTCAAAAAAAATTTGTCATAACATATAGAATAGAGAAAAATTATCATTTAACTAAATCATATAAAATATTTATCATCCTCCCATTCTATAAAATTATAGATATTTTTTATAATAAATACTTTTTTTAAAATTAATAATAAATATTTTTATATTATTATTTCATTAATTAGTTTATTTTTATGATATAATTATCATTATATTCTTATAATTTAAAGTATATTTAAAAAAATTAAAAATATAATAATAATAACTATATTATAAAAATAAATAAATAATAATATAAAAATATTTATTATTAATTTAAAATTTTTGAGAAATATTTATAAAAAATAGAAATATATTTAAAAATTTTTAAAACTATTGGTATTTGTAATTTTCCATTACTTATAAAAAAGAAAAAAAGAAAAAAAAGGTTAAGAAGTTACACGGTTCTATTCAAAATGTCCCGTAAGATACAGTAAACAACACTCTGTTGACCAAACATGGAATCAATTATGGACCCACTATTTGACAATCAGATCACGCGACCATTCTAAATTCACCAAAGCCGTTACGTTACCGGCTTCGAATAATGATACGACGACTAATGGTATACAGAGTGTCAAACATTAGAAAAGAAGCAACGTCAAGGGCAAAAGAGTAATCGCAGTGGTCCAACTCTAGGGGAGAAATCGAAAGGTTTAAATGCGGAAACAGGAAAGAATGAGAAGGATGGAGAGCGACTCGCAACAAAACAATTACTGGCTCAATTTAGACAAAAACCATGAAGCTGATTCATTACATCCCATTAACACGCATAAGTGTGGTAGTTTTGTTGCAGCTAAATGTGGCACGTACTTTGTCTAAACAAAGTAACTTTCAATACATTAAGTTCCAATAATAAACCCACAAAACCCATATTTTTTTGTTTTTTCTTTTGTTCTTGTGTTATTTTCTCTGTTTTGCCCTTGCAACTTTGACCCATTTATATATTTTTTTTCTGTAATTTATGGGTAATTTCATGTTTTGGGTGTTGTGTCTGAGTGATTTTAATTATAAATGGTATCATTTTTGGTGGGATTCTAATTAAAAAAATCTGTAACTTCAGCCTGTTTTTCAGAATGGGATCTCAAGACTTAAAAGGGGATCTTTTTGTTTTTGTGTTCATAAAAAGGTAATCTTCAGAGTATACGTTTTTTTTATCTTTCTTTGCCTGAAAAGAGAGATTCTTTCTGTCCCTGTATAGTGTGAGGGTTGTTGTAGTTCAGTTTATTTATTTCTTTTTCAAAATTTCCATACATAATGTACACGCAAATTTGGAGTGTTTGGTTCTGATTTTTTTTTTTTCTGTGGGCATAGTAATTTGCAAAAATCTTATGTGTGATTCTACCGAGAATTAGCTGATTTTGGTTTCTATTAATCGTTATTATGATTTACTTAAAAACAGACTAATAATATAATTATTAAAAAAAATGGATTCAATTATATGATTTAAAAAAAATTAAGTTTAATATTATTAATGAATTAGTTTAATAGTCAGTATAGACTTAGATCATGAAACCTTTAATGGGGAGATCTAGTAAAAACTAACTAAAGTTAGAATAGGTACGCTCTCTACCTTTACATGTAAAAGGAGTATTAAGGGTGATAAAAATCCTAGGAAAAAAAATTTGCCTTTATCCCATTAGAAAAGATTGTCACATTCATAGAAAATAGAGAAGAATATCTAATCTTTTGAAAATACTATAAGTTACAATAATGATCAAATAAGGTACGCATCTCTATCATGATTTGTATTCTAATTTCATGTATGAAGATCTTAATAAGAAATTAAGATTTTCAATAAGTGATATTAGAGCTCAAGACATACATGAATTAGAATCAAATCATAATATTAAAATTTATTTTAAAAATTAATACATTAATTTTTGTATGATTATATATTTATATAGCCATATTCGCATTCATATTTTATGCTAGTTTTGTTGTTGAATATGGTTAAAAGGTTAGGGTTTAGTTTTGTTGTTGAATATGATTAAAAGGTTAGGGTTTAGTTTTATTTGTCTTGTTACAAGCTTTTATTTGATATATTATATACTATATAATTCATAGTATACGCAAAGATATTAAGGATTAAAGTTTCGGACTTTATAATCCCTAATTTTTTATATCCTAATTTCTTTGTATTATTTCATGTTGTTTTCTAGATATTTGTGATAAAACGTTATATGAGTTTTGTTTCTGTCTTTATAAACTTTTTATTGATATATAATTTGTGGTTTGACGTTCTGGATATTAAGAGAAATTTGAAATTAAAATTTTTAGGATTATTTTTTAGTTTGAAACTTTATATCTAAATTTAGGTCATTTATTATCAGTTTTTAAAAAAATTAATGTCACAATCAGATTCAGAAAATCTAAAAACATAAGAATAGGCTTTTGAATATCGAAATCGGATGAAAAACAAAGATTTTAGGACGAAAATACAATCAGGTTAAAAGCGGGTCGTGATCGGGTCACTATGACTCGGAATTTTGAGATAAATCAAGAAATTTATCAACCTAAAAGAGATAAATTTTGAGATTACTTATTTGACTTGAATATGTATAATTTGAAGAATTTTATCTATTCAAACGGGGTATATTTTTCATATTATATATATTCATATTTTATTATCTTCATGCATAGAGACCACTAGTAGAATTATTAGCTCTTTTTAAAGGGGAGCCAGCAATGATACATATGGGGTCTCAATATTGATACCTATTATTGTTAACTAACTATGGTATAATCTTTCAAAATAGTTTCTTTCAGGTTTAATAATTTTAACACATTGATAAAAGTTCTGACTGGTTTAAATAAAAAAATGAAAGTAAGATATAAAGTTTACTCTAGGAATTATAGACATAGATTTGGCTCTACATGTAGATCTATCATCATCGCTCATTAGAGACAACATTAATAATGAAAAATATTATTATAGAAAATGAAAAAGGACAAATCACTTTAGTTTGTTAATAATAAAAAGATCTATTACTGAAGATTTGGTCAGAGGTCTACCTGATACTATCAATGTTAGAGATCTATTTATTGAAATAAGAAAAAAACACAATCCAGTATAGTTCACACAGTATCCTGGTCTAACCAAATCGGATTCTAGCTTGATCTATTCCTAATTTGATTGAATCGATAGATGTTCTCAAATCTAATTCAAGTCTCAAAACAACTTCAGTCAAAGTCAAACTTAATATCCCAAAATCTTTTGACGTTTCAAATTGATCTATAACCTCAGAATTTGTATTTAAGCACTCAGGATTCGAAGACTTTTGGAAGTTCATGAGTAGGAAAAAGAAAAACACCTATTTTAGACATCCTCGACAGACTAACATATAAGACAAAGATTAGCTTCATTGTTCGTAACTTAAATAGAAAAGAAATAAGTACTGCTAAACAAAACCAAGGTTCGAGATCACTTTGACTCATGCGAACACTGGAATATGAGCCTATAACTTTTAAGCGATATGCTGTAAATATAGATATATAGAATTTAATAATACTTTGGATTAGTGAGAGTCGACAGTATATGAATATGTATATGTATATGTTTTCGGATAATCATAAATAAATACGCATTAAGGGTTATTTATTATATTACTATATGATGATCAACATTCATGTTTGTTGTGTAATATAACTATTACATTTAATATACTCATTAATACTATATAAAGTTTCAAGAATAAAGTAATAGTAGTTAGGAATATGAGTTTGTTAAGGTTAAATTGAATATGTCCATTGATACTATGTAAGATTTTTGAGAATAAATAATAATTAATAACATATAGACTCGTTGGAGTTAAATAGTTTTCTTATATCATTATTAAAGGATAAGAAAAGAGAACTATAAAGAGGACCGATAAGATTATGATGCTATTTATAATTATATCGGGACATCATATCTTACTACACTATTAATCCTAAGATCCATTTCAATTTAATTGATAATATTTGTGATTTTGGAGGGATTGATTATGTGTCAATAAATTATGTATTAATCGTCATAATTCATAAATTCAATATTAAAGATTAAATTAGGTCGGATTATTTGAGACGTTAAACTCATGACTATTATTTTAAAACGTGACCATATAAAATATTTTTTTTTGTAATTAGCTCAAGATCATTTTCGAATAAATAAAATTTTTATTTTCAAAATTGATTAATATAGTTCAAGTGGAAGAATATTAAATTTTGTGGATTTATATTAATCATTATTATGATTTTATTAAAAACGGACTAATAGGTCGTTGAGTAAAGTAAACTTAATTATGTGATCTAAAAAAAAATTGGGTTTAACGTCATTAATGGGCTAGTTTGATAATCAATGTAAATTTAGATTATACTGAAACTTTTAATGGGGAGGTCTAACAAAAATCAACTAAAATTCAGTTAGTTCCTTCTCTAACTCTACATATAAAATGAATGGCTGAAAAAATTTGTCTTTGTTCTATTAGAAAAGGTTGCCACATTCATAAAAAAATAGAAAGAAAGATAGATTTGACCTTTTGAAAACGTTGTATGTTATAATAATAACTAAATAAAATATGTATTTTTATTATAATTTATATTCTAATTTTATGTACCATAGTTTTAGTAGGAAATTAAGATTTTTAATAGTATATGTATAAAGGTACAAGACTCAAATTTGGAGTATTTGGTTCTGATTTGTTTTTTTCTGTAAGCATAGCAATTTGAAAATTCTTTTGTGTGATTCTAGTGAGAATGAGCTGCTTTTCTTGTTTTAAGTCGGCCGTTGAATAATACTAAGGTAGATATTGATAATGCCCCTCGATCCAGCTCTAGACATTCTTCTGCATCCACAGGTAATTTTCATCAGAAAAAAATTGATTCATTTTGCTTAATGATTTTGAATTCATTGTATCTGAGGAGAAGAGACGCTAGTTAAATTAGTAAAAGAATTACTTTTTTATTAATTGGGTTTGGTGTTAACTAACTTCATTTGAGTGTAGAGAATGGGCAGACAAATGGTGGAAAAGAAAAAAGTGGGATGCGCATTTTCACATTCCTGAACTGGCTACAGCTACGAGGAATTTTAAAGAAGTGAGTTTGATTGGTGAAGGAGGTTTTGGAAAGGTTTA
>JAVXUL010017012.1:0-12078 GCA_035590515.1 Trichilia minutiflora
AGCATATATGCTGTAAAATCCCCCAAAGGTGTCGATACGTTTGAAAATGTATCGATACCTTTGGCATTTTTCTCACAACGTATCGATACGTTTGGCCAAAACACTATTCATAAGCCTGCAGGGTGTCGATACCTTCCTCAACGTATCGACACCTTTTGTCGCAAATGTATTCAATCTCCGTTACCAACGTGTCGATACCCCTTGCCAACGTATCGATACGTTGGGTACTGTTCACTGTTTATCAAGCTTCAAGGTGTCGATACCTTTCACTAAAGGTATCGATACCTTTGGTCCCAACAGTAAACTTATCGATACCTTCCTCAAAGGTGTCGATACCCTTGGCCACTATCTCAATGTGTCGATACGTTTCCCCAAATGTATCAATACGTTTGCTTCTGGTCCTTCTTCCGAGGACTATAACTTCAACTGGCCATAACTTTTCGCTCGGATATCCGCTCGGAACCCATAATATATCAATACGAAGATCTCTCCGAACTCTACAAAAACAATATGGGACGTTTTCTCAATTGGAGATGATTTTGGGGTCAAAAATCCAGATCTTTTCCATATGCTCAAATCCAACACCATAATCTTATCCAAGACAAAATCATCAAGTTTTATACCCTCTCGTGCACAATCTAACCACAAGTACATGCACGAACTCTCGTGAGGGATTTACTATTATGCCCATAATGCTAAGGAATGGGTTTCACAGTTTTACTATTTATCTAAAAGTTTTGTGTAATTATAATGAATTGAGCTCGTATTCAATGTCTATGAGTTAAAATGAATGCATTAAATACAAAACTATAAGGAATTAGATTGAATTAGGTAATGACCCTATAGAATAGTGAATTTAGATGAATTAAATTTAGATTGTTAGGTTGATATATATATTAAATTAGGATATGGTCATAGGATTCCATTAATAGGAATTAGAGAAATGGCCAGAAAACAATATATTATACAATGAATAGATTGCATCGAATATAAAATTCGAGATAAATAATGAATTGTATATACATATGTGTCATTCATTGCATAACTTTTTTATACGATGGGGAAAGGTTGTTAAACCTTATTTATATATATGATTATAAACACATGAGATTTGAATAGAGTATCCCCATTACTAGGAGGTCATTGAAAGGGTTATTCTCCTCCTCGAATTTGTGAGTGGACTATCCTTGACTTTCTTTACTTATTTTACAATGTCTATAAAAACTTATATGTTTTCAAATGAACTGGATAGTTAAAAACTTATTATATGATTTTGGTATTTTATGCAAAAACTATATATGACATGTGTTGATTTTGTAGCATGATTTCATGAGGTCCACTAAACCAATGTGATTTAATACTAATTTCATGATAAATTGTTTCATTATATATTGCTAGGAGGCCAAATTGATGTAAATTCATATGAATGATGATTTTTATGATAATGTTAACTTAAGTTGATGATGGAATTTTATATACATATAGCCAGAGAGCTGATATGTTATATTTAGATATTATTTTGGTCTTGTATCCTGTTTTTATTGATTTGGGCCTTGTGAGTTATTATTATAGATTTTAAGCCTTATGTGCCATTGTTGTTGATATTACTGAGGGTGAAGATTTTCATGCAGAATGAAATAGGATGGATAAAACCTAATAGACCTAAGGGTGAGAATCGATCGTACAACATGCAATAGGGTAGATGATGTATAGATCCCATAATCCTACAAGGCATAGCACACCATCACGCTTATACATGTACTGGTTGTGGATGAAATCTTATAGATTGAGAAAAATTGATTTTCAGATTGATTTTTAAGTATTTGTTGATTTATGTTTTGTGCCACACTTTTTGGTCATATGTAGCATAATTTAATATTAGCTATTTCAGCTATGAAAAGCTTTTTGATAACTCACTTGCGTGGTTAAAATGTGTTAATTAGTTTATTTACCTACTCACTAAGTAATTTTCAATACTCACCTTTTTCTTTTATTTTTTAAGATAACATAATTACGTGCTAGGTATATTCAAACAGATTAAAGCTTTTAGTGTAATACCTTATATCTATAGTTAAGGGCATTTTTATTATTTTTGATAAAATGCATGTTTGAATATTGTTAACAAAAAGTTGACTGTCTTATAGTGTTGAATACAAAATTTGAAAAGATTAAAAGAAAAAAAATATAAATAGATATCGAGAACTAATCAGAAATTTAATTACAGAAAAAATTTAGAGACCAAAGACATTCGATTTAATGAATCCTTGGATATGTTTGAATGAATGATTTCAATCGAATGAAAAGTGTGACTGGATCGATCGAATAAATGAGTGAAATTTTTTAGAGAACCATATAAATCTCGATCGAGCGAATTAATAGATTCGTTCGAATAAATCACATTCGATTGAATGAATGGTCTGATTCATTTAAATGTGGTAGAAATTTTCTAAAAAGTGTTGAAAGCCTTGGTCGAATGATCCTAAAATTTGTTCAAATAAATCGACTAATTTGTTCGATCGAATTATTCAAAAATCAAGAAAAATGATTATTTTTGTCTCTTCTAGAATTTTCCTTCTTAAATAAACTTAATGGCATTTTAGTAATTTCACTTTTTATTATATATGTGTGTGTGTATATATATATATATATGGGGCCAAATAATAGCCAAAACCATTTTGGGGTATCTCTTTTCTTTCCTTTTACTCCTGTTTATCATTTTTCCTCTCTCTCTTTGAATTCCTTTCTTCGACTTGTTACTTTCTAACCAACTAATTCATAATTTCTCTCTAAAAATCATCCCTGCACTATATTTTTTTACATCATACCAACCTCATTTCATTGAAATTGGTTAAAATAGTGAAGAAGAATTTTAGGGTTTAAAACCAAAGTGGGAATTCAAGCAACTGACATCAAATGTGATGACTATAGGCTTCTATCAACTTCCTGGTAAGGTTATTATCCTCAATTATTCGTTAAATTTTTATTTAGATTGAATTTATAATTTAAGATTTATTTTTCATTCATGAATAATTTAGTTTTTTTATTACAAAAATTTAAGTTATAATACATTATTTAGGATATAGAATAAATGGGTAAGCAATTAGATAGCAAGAAAACTCGAATTCAGAAGAATATGCTTCATAATAGATAGTAAATATTACTATTTCATTTGAATTTCATTATTCATGGATCAATTTTGATATATGAGGTCAAATAATGGTAGTTGGATTGTAAATTAAATGAATTATAGGTTTTGTTGACTTTGAATTGTTAAGAATCAACTGAATTACCAAAAAATAGGAAAATGTTGTAAGCATGTAAAAGTTGACTCAAGGACATCCGTATTAGAATTCATTAATATCCATATAGAGTGGATTTGTATTGTTGGATATAAAAATTAATGTAAATCTTGATATATGTATGCTTAGGCATCGATCACGCGAGTAAATAACTTAATCTGAGGGAGGAATTTTAGGGAGTGCATATTCTCCCTAGTCCGTGAGTGGACTTCTTTTTAATTTATTTTTAATGACATTTATAATAATTATAAATTTACTTACTTTTAGTTTTTAGAAATTTAAGATATTATTATATATTTCATGTGTAAATAAAATAGAAATAACCTACACAATATTATTTTTTGAATAAGGTCTTCGAAGCCGAGTATGGAATATTGAAACTTCTTGTTTTAAGTTGTTTTGTTTTCATTGAATTATATTATGAACTTCATGAATGATTTTGATTTTTGTATGGATTTTATAATGCATTTAGTATAAATGATTTTGAGAATAGGTTTGTATATGGGGATATTTTAAATAGTTTTGATAAACATATAGATCCTTGTCTTTTAATCATATATTGATGAATATTTATACCCATGGTGATTTATTTCGATTTAGATTGTATTTGGGTTTGATGATGATTTATGGTGATATGATTGAAGAGGTCAGATCTATAGTTATAATATAAAGTAGCCTTGAGTAGACTTAGGTAGAAGCCGCTTAGATGAGTGATCTACAAAGTAGCTTGAAAAAGGAGCACAAGGTGGCCGCCTAGGTGATCTAGTACCCAATTGAGATAGTTGATTTCTCACCTGGGGTCCAGGTTCAAAAGTAGTCCAAGGTGGGACGTCAAGAAAGTTGTCCGGGTGATCTAGTGCCACATAACTACCCATCTGAAGCTATGTATACATAGAAGGTAGTCACGAGTATCACTACGCGACTACTCGACAACAAATGTCAGTGGTGAGCCAAAGTTTTTAGAAAATTATGTTTTATTTATATATTTTACTAAATATTTTATAAGACATTTATATGAATTTTACTAAATATTTTAACAGCTCGGGATTACACTTAATTAAGGTAATTTTCAAAGAAAGAGGCCAATCCAATATTTTTATTTTATCTTAATAAACTATAGTTTTAAATGCATAATACTATGATTATACTTTAAATCCTATTGACCAAACATGCTACTAAATTAAAATTTTATTTGTAAATGCTTATTTTGTATATAATGTGTGAATATATATTTTTCCCTTACTTGTCCACTCACAGAGTATACATCCGTATACTCACTCCCTTCATTCTTTAGGTTTAGGTAATTTAAAGAGCATTAAGCAAATAGGATGGTGGCAATTACATCAAGATTTAGAACACTCAAGTAGAATCTTTAAACATCACTTACATTCATTTTATTTAAGTCTACTAATAGAGATCTATAAGTTATAGTTTTCTTTTGTTGCAAGATATATAAAACCTTAATGAAATTTTAATATTTGACTTGGTAAAAGAATGATAGTATATTTTTATCCTTTTGAATACTTTTGTAAATGATATGTATTATGTTTTGAAATGATAATGCATTTTTTTTTTTCATTTGTGATGGTTTTAGGATATATCTTTAAAGTGTTTGAGACTGATTTTGACTAAAAATAGTTCAGAATTAAGGATAAATCATTTGAAAGTATTTTAAAATATTTTTATAAAAGAACAGGTATCGGTATAGTCTTACAGCTTTTAAGTAAGCGTTTCGGACCTAAAATCTGTTTATTATGAATTTATGGTAGTTATCAGGTGTGGACTCCAAGGGCTTGGGCTGTGATAATTAATTATATTAAATATTAAATTTGACTTGTATATCATAAAAATAACAAAACACATAAAATTATCTAAGAAAAATGAACCTCTCAAAATTGATTTATGATAAGTTACTAAAAATAACTCATCACTCAGTATCTCAGAGTGGTATTTTAGATTTTAAGAGAAAGATAGTTATATGTTAAATTCTCTAAATGCAAGTTTTGGCTTAGAGAATAAATTTCTTGGGCATGAGGTATCAAGCAATGAGATATTTGTATACCCAAGTGATCGAGATTTTTTGTAAGTTTATATTTGTAGTAATAAAACCAAGGAAAGTATTCTAAGATGTTGAACCTAAGGAAATAACTAACTAACTGTACTATAAGAAATTGAATTAAAAGAAAAAATAATTACTAAGAAAATGACCCTAAATTACTGAAATTAAAAGTAAAGCTAATAATTAAAATAAATTCAATAAATGCAATAGTTAAGGTTTCAGGATTCACCTACTAAGAATTACAATTATGAAATTAAGAATGGTACAGTTTTGAATGTCGTTAACTAATTTATCGCATTAATTTGTTTTTGAAATATTAATACTGTACTTAACCAATAATGATTACTCGTCAGTTTTTCAATTATTAATTAAGCCCATTAATACCAGAGTTAAGCTAGAGACATAACAAATAGCTAAATATATCTCTTTATTTAATTATTTATGTTTGTGTACTTAGTGCACAATTTATTTTTCTCCTGTTAGTATTTCATACAAACCATAAAATTATTCTTATGGTAAACAAGCACAAGAACACAATTAATTCAAAGAAAATAAATCAAAACATTAAGATAGAAAAAATTGAATTAATTAATTACCTATTCAAAATAATATAAAGTACTCCTTAGATAGGTTACAACCTTAACCTTAACAAAAAGTTTAGATAGGTTACACCTAGACATGATAAAATACTCAATTAACAAAGTAAAGATTAAATTAAAAAATAATAACAATAAAAGAAAAAGAAAAACTCTGAATGCTGAACGCTTGATCTCCACTGAGTTATAGGTCTTCAATGCTTTGGGTCTCCAAATTCAGTAAAAGATCCCCAAAATATGGAAAAGAAGTCTTTATATAGTTTTCAAGTTCTAAAAGTTTGAGTCTTAATTAAATTAGGAGAAGAATTCTTTTTAGTTTTAGAGTTCTGATACGAGTTCGATTACCCTCAAATTTGTTTCTATAATAAAATATTTATAATTAGTGTAAGATTATTCTAATTAAATCTAAAATAAGCTAAATTAACATAAAATAAAATCATAACACACCTAATTATCTTATAAAAATTTGGCTTATCACCGAGAAAGATTGAACTGATAATATAGTGGGAACGACCCAAGAACTTTATGAAGATTCATAGTTTCTTAGAACTAGTAGCATATTATAGGAGATTTGTTGAAAGTTTCTCTTTATTGGCTGTATTATTAACACGATTAATGAGAAAAGATATCAAGTTCGAGTGGGATGAGCAGTGTGAATAGAATTTTTAGATTTTGAAGAATTATCTATCTTTGACTCTAGTCTTAACACTCTCTAAGCTAGGATGTAGATATATAATTTATAATGATGCCTTGAGGTAAAGTCTTGAATGTATGTTAAGGTGCTATAGAAAGATAATAGGATATATTTCTTGATAGCTGAAGAAGTATAGAGAGAATTATTTGACCCATGATTTAGAGTTAGTGACCATGATATTTGCTTTAAAAATTTAGAAGCATTACTTGAACGGGGAGCAATACAAGATATTTATTAATCACAAGAGTCTTAAGTATTTACTGACACAAGAAAGACTTAAATTTGAGGCAGCAGAGATGATTGAAGTTAAGGATTATAACATGATAATTGATTACCATCTTGAAAAGACAAATGTAATGACAGTTGCTTTGAGTAGGAAGTCTTCAGTTACTCTAGCTCATATTTGTATTGCTTACATGCTATTATTAATGAATGTGAGAACAATAGGAGTAACATTAAGGTGTGATAAGGTTGGAGCCTCGATGAATAATTTTATTGTTAGACCTACATTAGTGGATTAGATTAAACAGGGCCAAATGCAGGATAATAAATTGATCAAGGCTTATCGAGAGATTTTAGATGGCAAGAAAAGTGATTCTACTTCACTCAAGATGGGACATTAACATTTAAAGGAGATTATATTAGAAGAAGTTCATAGTTCAATATTTGCTATGCATTTGAGAAAAACTAAAATATACTGAACCATCAAGAAGACTTATTAGTGGTTGAGGATTAAGAATGATATAATTGAGTTTGTGGTTAGATGTTTTATATGTCAGTAGATGAAAGCAGGGTATTAGAGACCTATGAAAATCTGATAACCTCTATTCATGCCTAAATGGAAGTGAGAACATATCACGATAAACTTTGTGATTAGTTTACCTCGGATATAAGTAGGACATAATGCTATTTAGGTGATAGTTGATCGACTTACAAAATTTGTTCATTTCCTACACATTTAAATTAATTTCTCCCTAAATAAGTTGGCAAGGTTATACATAGTAGAGATAATAAGATTGCATGGTATACCAGTTATGATTATGTCAAATCAAGATTCTCATTTTACATCCTGATTTTTGCCAAAACTTCAGAGAGCTATGAATACTCAGTTGACTTTTAGTTCTACATTCTATCCTCAGATGGACAGCTAATCAGAAAGAACCATTTAGACATCAGAGAATATTCTTCGGCTATGTGTTATAAAATTCCAAGGTAGTTCGGATATACATCTATCATTACTAGAGTTTGCATGCAATAACAGTTACCAGGCTAGTGTTGGGATGATTCCTTATGAGACTTTATCTGGCAGAAAATATAGAACTCTACTATATTGGGATGAAGTTAGTGAGAGAAAAATTGGCAATGTTTAATTGATTGAGGTTATCACCGAGAAAATCAAGATTAACCAAAAAAAATAAAAAATGGCTCAAGGTCAATAGATATCTTATACAGATAATTGTCTTACTGGTGTAATAATTGAACTTGGATGGAGGCTGCCTAGGATAGCTAATTCCAATAAACTTGAAACTAAAAGGTAAGAAGAGTGAGTATACTCTATGAGTGAACTAAAGTAGAAAATAAGTAAATATATTAATTTTAAAGAAAACCTTACAATTAATATACATATTTATAAAAAACACTTTTAAAAAAATTTAAATGAAAACATTTTATTGATCTTTGAAAACATGGCTTGATAGTAGAAAAACATTGGGCTGGCCACCTTTTTCGACTGTTACTTTGATTTTAAGCAACCCTGAGTTGTTAGTGAGTTTTTATACAAATAAAAACAATGATCTTTTTAGCTAAAATTTTACTGTTTATCATAAGAGTAAAAATACGCATGCATTTATTTAAAATATTGGCCCATCATTGATGTTAGTCTCTAGTAGTCACATGTGATATCTGTGACTTTTCTTGACACGACTTACGGGTGGACAATCTCAATCTCAGATATTAATCAATTTTATCCTCTTATACCTATCCCATATGTGGTTTACTCACCTAAACGACCTCTATTTAGGTTCGTCCCAAGCTATTACCCTATAACGACATTAATAATTAGATGCCTTATTGGTGTAATAATTGGATTTATGAACTTTTTTTTAGTCTTCTTCTACTAAAACTAAGCTTACTAAGTGGTCACTTACTACTAGATAAATATATAACACATCTTCATTCTCAAAGCTTGCTTAATCTAGGGTTAATGCAAGATATTCTTTAAGTTTTTAGAAACTATTTTCACACTCCTCAACCTATTCAAATCTCATGTGTCTATAATCATATATATAAATAGGGTTTAACAACCTTTCCTCATTGTATAAAAATGTTATGTAATGAATGACACATATGTATATACAATTCACTATCTATCTCGAATTCTATATTTGATGCAATCTATTCATTGTATAATATTGTTTTTTGGTCATTTCTCTAATTCTTATCAATGGAATCCCATGACCATATCCCAATTTAATATGCACATCAACCTAACAATCTAAATTTAATATAGGTCATTTCCAAATTCAATCTAATTCCTTATAATTTTGTATTTATTGCATTCATTCTAACTCATAGATGTTGAATTTGAGCTCAATTCATTATAATTACACAAAACTTTTATATAAATAGTAAAACCCTAATTGGCACAATAACCCTACAATTTCAACAATCTAATTACCAATACATATACTTTATGCCCTAAATAATATAATTGAAATTGAATTTCTCAATTAAAGCTAAATTTATCGGATGAACAGTAAATCTTAATTTTATAAATTATTTAATTTATCAAATTAACACTTAAATTGAGTTAAGAATCTTACCAAAGAGTTAATTCTAACTCAAGGAAGCTTTAATTGTTACAATTTAAAGAAAAACCCAATTGTGTGAATAATAGCCCTAGCATTCTTTCGACCCAAATCTTCACCAAATCAATGAAACAAAGCTTATATATTGTAAAAGGCATTGAGTACTAGTGATTCAATACAAAAAACAAAAGTTTAATCAGTGAAAAACAGAAGAAATCAGTGAGAAATAAGGAGGAACAAAAATGGTCTAGAGAGGAGAAGGAGCTGCTAGCAAGAGGAAGAAGGAAGAGTGAAAAATCTATGTTTTTGGCTGCTTATATAGTGGTTTGCAAAGTTACCAAATAACCCTTGAAGAAGAAGAAGAAGACAAGAAGCTTTTGAGGGGCAAAAATGGCTTTTCCAAGCCAAAATTCAATAATTGGTACAAGGAACCCGAACCGATCCTAAGATTGGACCAAAGAAAGGGAATTGGTATTCTCTAACGGCCAAAATCAGCCCCAAAAACCGACATCGGTTAGTGGTAGAGCTTGGGGCCGGTTGACCCCTACCTTTCTAATGTCTTCTAGTTTTCATCTACTCTCTTTTCAACACAAGTTTCTCCGTCTTTTGAAGTTTGGTTTACTCAAATTTTTTTATACAATTTTCTTTGAGTCCTATTTAATGAAAAAAAGACCATTCCCCAATTGCCTTTCCCGATTAACAAGAATTTAGTTTTGAACCTTGAGTGTTTGGTCGATGACTAAATGGAATTTTTGCCAATCTCATTCAATTTTATTCATTTTCATCAAAACCTTCTAAATTCACTTATTAAGCATTAATACTAAGTCTATTAATTAATATTAACACCAAATGTATATTTTATAAAAATAAAAAATATTCCTGAAAGATAAAATGATCTAAATACCCCTAAGTCAATAATACGGGCTTTACATATGATAAATAAAGTTTATAAGAGTATTGTCAATATTTAAATTATATTAATGTATTAGATATTTATCTTAAAAAGTCAAGTTAATATTTTTTTAATTTTTCTTTTAAAGTCATTTAGATGTTGTTTTAATAATTATATTTATATAAAATTTTAAGTTAAAATTTCTAACTTAACACTGTGTACAAATATTTGAATATTTTATCCAATTAAAAATTTTAAAATACATTTATAAATTTTATTTATTTTTTCTAATATAAAGTCTATCAAATTATTTTCTAAAATAAAACATGTAAAAACTCTCAGTTTTAGAGATTTATATTCAGATGTAATGAATAAAAAGTAAATTTATTAAATCATGCTTATATATTAAGATCTATTTGAATTTTATATAGATTTTAGATAAAAAGTATTACTTAATTTTATTTAGAGTTTTTTTAATGCAAAAATTTTTTTTTCATAAGCTAATCAAATATATATTTCAGATATTCTAATTTATATTCCTTTTATATAAAGAAAATAATAGTAAAAGTAATTAGTAATAGAAGCTCTTATTTGACAACCACGATGATGACGATGACGACAACAACAACAACAATGACGATGAGAACAATAACAATAATGATAATAACAATAGTGGAATAAGACTCGACGGTGGCATTGTTATGGGTGGAAGATCAAAATTCAAGACCTTGGCGTAAATGAAGAGCTTTTAACAATATCGACTCGTTCAGCAAACAAATCAAATTGGTGAAATTTGAACATACTTATAGAGAAGACAATTCTTTAACTGATGCTTTAACTAAACTAGGAATTGATAAGCCTATTTTTTTCTCAACTGTTTTGTAAATTTTATTTTTTATTTTTATTTTTGAGGTGGTGTATGTGCTGCAAACTGTTAAGTTACAATGCCTCTATATTCTGTATCAATTGGATACAGAATTTCCAATGAAATCATAAATTTTGTTGAGAAAAAAAAAATAGTAATAGAGTCTCTACCTTATATATCTTAAGCTTGAGTATATGTTAATACTCCAAGAAATATATCAGTGTATTGAACCCAAGTTTTTATAATATGTCTAAAGTGTAAGGATAGATTAAGTTTGTCAATCGGTCATAGAGACCTTCAACTACTATGCTTCAAAATATCTTAACGCACATCACGTCACTTGAACGAGTTAAAGGATAGATTAATTTTTTAAAAATATTATAACATTAAAATTTATTCTTGTAGAGAAGAAATTGAATTTGCTGAGGAGTTTCATTGAACCACGTAAAAGAGAAGCAAGAAAAATGTTGACATTGCTTGAGTATGGATCCTCGTAGGAATATACCACTAAAGTTGACCCAAAATTGCTGTAAAATACAAGGGATCTAAAGCCGAAGAATAGAAAAAAAATTGTCGATCAATTATAGAGGACTTGGACCACTTCCCTTTAAAATTTCTTTAGACATATCACATCGATTCCATGAGGTTCCAACCATATAAACGAAATTTCCATGAAAAGCTAAGACAAGTTGTTCTATTCTTTGAATATATCTCGCAGACTGATTGTCAATTACCATAATTCAATTTAATTTTGTTGACATTTCAAATGAGAACAGATCCCAGTGCGTGCGTTATTCTCAAAATAACTCAATTATATATGAAATACATTGAGGCATATAATTGATTTCATTTGTACTAAATTTATT
>JAVXUL010017022.1:0-12077 GCA_035590515.1 Trichilia minutiflora
AATTTACTTAAAAGTGTTTTATCGAGTAAAACTCATATGTTTAATGCTTTGGTTTTATATAAATGATATTGTATTAATAAAGAGGCCAGGAGGCTTGATTTGATTTATGTCTAATGGATATATTGATGCTCGTGTTTTTATTTTATTTCAGATCCATTTGACTTGTATGATATATGGATATTGATATGCACATTGGTGTATGATATGGATATTTGAATATGTGTTGGTGATAATGGTTAGGATGGGCGAGGTTTATTCACTGTAGCTACAGGGTGAGGTAGCCTAGGGTGGGCCTAATAGAGAGGTCGCCTAGGTGAGTGGAGACTTCACAGGTGGGAGTAGTGTATAGATTGCATTATTGTAATAATGTGATGTGATTTGACCACCTGTGAGTCTCATCGAGTTAATCACGGATGTCACCACAGGGCTAACTCGAGGCGAAGGTTAGTGGTGAGAATGTTTTCTAACAAAACCCTGCATAGTTTTATTCTTGCATATTGAATTGAAAATTTATAAAACCTCATCGTTTTCTTCTGTATACAAATCCACTGACAGTTTTGGGATGCCTAAGGTTAGGGTAATATCCAAGAAAGGGAGCCAGCCTAATGACTTTCGATATACCCCTTTTGAAGTTTTTAAACTAAAAGAAATATTTTAATCCAGATTATTTGATAATGTTTTCTAGCTATGTTTTCTTATTAATATGGAATAAATGCTATTTATTTGTTTAGATGTTTAGGTCACTCACTGAGTATACTCCCATATATTCATCCCCCTCACTCTCTAGTTTCAGGGCAACCAAGAGTGGTACGCATGTCAGTTGGTGGTGATAGCTCCAATTTTTGAGTGCATCAGGTATATTTATGTTGACTCACCAATTTTATATTTTAGTCCACTGGAGGTGATGGTTATATTTTGTTTTATTGTGTCATTTTATACTATACGGATTATAGAGGCATTTTAAGCTATACTATTTTTATTTTTATTTATTGGTTTACACGTTTAATTACTTTTGTGAACAATTTATGAAACAGATTGTGAAATTTTGAAGTGCTTGAGATTAATTGTGAATCAAAATCCGAAGTTTGGGTGTTTTGGATGGATTTATATTTGGAAGTGTTGCATATTTGTTTTCATAAGAAGTTTTGGTTTAAGCCTTACAGGCTCTCAAGGCATTTTCTAGGTGATTGAATACCTCTTGGGAGTCTGTGACGATTATTATATGTGGCACCCACGGGTTGGGTCGTGATAGATGGATCCTTTCTCAAACACTTATATACCTCCATGAATGTCTCACCGTACCTAATGTCTACCTATCATAAGTCTGAATATAGACTTACCTTGAGTAGTATCAAAGTATAGTAATTCACCCACAAGATAACCATGGTGTTATAAAGTCTAAGGATCACTTACACAACTGATACGACGAATGACCAATTGATGATTAAGTGTAATTAGCATTTGGATAATTTGTGTGAGTCTGTTCAGTGAACTCATACTCAACCAATGAGCACATATACACTTTCTTTAGTGTCTCCACACAAGTAATCTATGAGATCGATTACCCTCTATCACATAGAGCAAGGATAGTGTATACTAGTCTTTTTGGTACTATAAAGGCCCCACTTTATAGTCTCATGACTAGAAATATTTAAGAATGATACTATTAATATACTCATCATAATAATATGTATTATATACAGTCCATGGGCTTTATCATTATATGTAAATCAAACATACATATGCGAATGATAAAAGCAAAATATAGATATAAGAATATAAACTCATCATAATAGTGTGTATTACATACATTCCATGGGCTTTATCATGACAAGTAAATCATACATACATATTATCATGATAAATGATAATATATTTAGAAAATACTCATTTTATTGATTCAAAGATTTTCAAGAGATTTTAAAGTTCCAATCACATATCACATTATGAATGGCTTTTAGGGCATATATCGCCTTCACTAAAGCCTACTCTAGAAGCATCACAATAAACTTTATATCCATATTCTTCAAAGGGTAAGGTAAGAATATGTGTAAAAGTCAAACATTTCTTAAGTTTATGAAAATCTTTTTCACATGCCTCTGACTATACAAACTTCACACCCTTCTAAGTGAGCCGAGTTAATGGTGCTATTATACGAAAAAGGTTCTCTATAAACCTTTGATAATAACTCGTCAAGCTTAAAAAGCTTCTAATTTCTATTACACTAGTTGGATAAACCAATTCTACATGGACTCAATCTTCTTACGATCAACACAAATCTTATTTCTCGTTATAATGTAACCCAAAAAAACCACCTCTGATAATCAAAATTCATATCTAGAGAACTTCGCATATAACTGATGTTTTTTAAGAATCTGTAGAACAATGCAAAGATACCATTTGTGCTCTTGATAATAAAAAGAATACACTAAGATATCATCAATGAAAATTATGATAAATTGGTTTAGGAAAGGTTTAAAGACTTAGTTTATTAAATCTATGAATATGGCAAAAGCATATGTAAATCCAAAGAAGATTACCAAAAATTTATAGTGTCTATAACTAGTATGAAAAGTAGTTTTAGAATATCCTCACATTTAATTATGAATTGGTGATACCCTGAATGTAGATCTATCTTTGAAAAGCACTCAGCTCTCATCAATTGATTAAATAAGTCGTCTATCCTTGACAACAGATACTTATTCTTCATAGTAACTTTATTTAGTTGTTTATAGTCAATGCATAATTGTAAAGATTCATTTTTCTTCCTAACAAATAGAATTACAACACTCTAAGGAGATGTATTTAGGTAGATAAATATTTTATCTAGTAAATCTTGGAGTTGTATCTTCAATTCTTTCAGTTCAATTGATACTATTCAATACGAAGGAATCGAGATAAGCTAAGTTCCTAGAAGGTGATCAATATCGAATTTAATTTTTCTTTATACAGGTAGCCTTGGTAACTCTTTAGGAAAAACATCTAAAGATTCTCTGATTATAGGAACCTGATCCATATCTGTTTTACTATCATCAACATTCTGAATATAGGCTAAACACCTAATATCTCGTATCGATGGTTGAAAATAAATTGCTAGGAATTTCACTTTTATAACCTTAAAATTCAAAAGTTGGCTTATTCAAAATATAGAAAGTGATAGTTTTCTTCTTGCAATCTATGGTTGCATGATATTCAGGCAGTTAATCCATACCTAAAATTTCCCAAAATATTAGATTGGTAAGGTATACATGCTCTCTAATAGAAATAACACAAGATTTTATAACCTTAGAAGCCAATATAAAACTTTCGAAGAGAGTGGACATAGCTAAAGGTGGATTTAATATTTTACTTCTTTACCTAAATGATATACAAAATATGGAGAGATAAAAGAATGAGTTACCCTTGGATCAAATAAAACTCTAACACTAGAAGCCTCAATAGGGAGAATACCTATCATAACAACATTTGATATCTAAACATCTTGAAGAGTCAATGCAAATACCCTTATTTGATCTTTGTAGATAGATGATTAGCCTTTACCAATTAATTGTTGTCCTATTTCCTCAGATGGTTGACCTCTCTCGCTTTCTAAAGGAGGTCCTGGTTGGGGTGTTATGGGATTTTGTTCTATGGTTTCTTCCATCTTATATTGCTTGTACTTGCCAAGGGTTTTCAAAATTATTTTCCAAATGTTTCAAGTTTTCAACTATGCGACCACTTCCATCTTCAACAAGCTAGAGTGTGGATACTCTTGGAGGTTTGAAGGAAGACTTTAAGCTCAATTAAAAAGGGATTTGGATGAGTCTCTCTTCATTCAAGTGTTTAGTTTTTCAAAAGTTGAAAAACTTCCATATGTGCATGTTTAAGGAACTTTGAAAAGATCATAGAGTTTATATGATAAACTCCCCATCAAAGTGGTATCAGAGCAAGCCTAGGTTCTAGTTTTGTGCATGTATAAATAAGAAAAATGGTTGGAAGCAAGCTTGTGTTGATTGAATTGAGTTTAGTGGCTAGTTTGCAAAGTTTTGAATTTGTAAGTTTATAAGTGTTATTTGCTCAAACTATTGTTGGTTTGATGTGTTTGAATGTTTTAGAATGTTTTTGGGTATGTTATAGAGGCCTTGATATTTTGGTTTTATGGTAAAAATATTTAGTTTTTTTGTGTGGAACAAAATAAATTTTTGGGTGCAAGTGCAGGGAGGCCCTGTTTTGGCGATAGGCGCACGTGTGTGTGGTGCACGCCATGCACAAGCCTTCCCTCTTGCCACAAACCCTAATTTTTTAGAAAATTACTGTTTTTTCGTATTTTTGCACTCGTAGTGCTTTTGATTCGAATTTTGACTGATGAGGATCATTAATTCTCGAATTATAAGTTTTTTTTAGAAAATGGTATATCAACCAAGCAGGTTCTTTATCAAGGGTATTTTAGTATTTTTTTTACAAAAGACCAAAATGTATAGTTTTTGAAATTGTTCAAAGATTTTACATTTAAGAATAATTATTAATAATGATTCCTAAGTCAATAATCCCACAAAAGACTAATTTGATTAGTGTTTTTTATTATTAAAATTTTGATTTACTGAAATTGAAATTTTATGCATGAAATTGTTCCATTCGAATAAAAAAGTAGTTTAATTATCAAAATTGAAATTTGATGGAATAGTAATTCTTATCAAATTTTAATTAATATGAAATCAATAGAATTCTAGTGGGAGTAATTAAATATTTTATATCAGCACAGACAATAATAAATTAATTGTTAATTTATTATTTTGATATGGTCAATCAGTAAGGGACTAAGATTTAAAAATGATATCATTTTAAAAATGACAGAGGTTTAAATTCCATTACTGGAATTAATTAAGATCTAAAGAAATTCCCCCTTAATATAATATTAGGCTCAAACCTTCCAATGTAATTAGTAGGTTATTGGCATTTTTGATTAGACAACCCAATAACTGTCAGTTGAGGGCCCTCACGAGGATGTCGTAATCTTGTTGATTTGTTTCTTAGTAGGGTACATTAGGCTTCCAATATCTGTCAAGTGAGGGGTCTGATTGCTACCTATATAAGAAAGGACATTGGGTCTAGCCTAACTAGGTTCAGGCACTAATAACTGTCAGGTGAGATGTACAAGACCTAGGATTGATTGATTATACCTTGTAAAAAATTACAAACAGAAATGTGTTTATGATTTATTAGGCTTATTTGACTAATAACAATCAGCTGAGTTTTAGAAGTTTGATAAGAATATAATCACCCACTAAATTAACTATAATATGATTGCAATATTATTAAGGGAATATGAGATTTAATTTATGTAGTGGGAGCACCATTTAGTTTAAAGTCCAAAATTAAATGGTTTGATATACACTGATGCATACTGATGTATCTTTTTTTTTTTATGTAGATTCTCAAATCTACTGAACATTGTCAAATGATAAAATATATGGCTAATCTATTGGCCAAAATCTTCGATACACATAAATTTATTGGACCTAACTTCATGTTTGGTACAGAAATCTTAGAATAGTTCTAAATTTTGAAAAGCTTGGCTATGTGATTAGTGAACCCTCATCCAAAACCCTTTCTTCTGATATATCTCCTGAGGAGAGAGAAAATAACCGAGGGGAAGGAAAAGGAGACTATTTTTACCATTATTTCTTCCAGTAAGAATTTTTAAAAAAAGGCAAGAAAACCTCCGGGTTAAGACCTAAAGGAGGTGTCTCTAAAAAGAAGAGTAAGGGTGCCAAGCCAATGATGATTGTCGTTATTACAAGTAGCTCAGACACTGTCCCTTTTACCTTAAAAGCTTGAGAATATCGAAGGCATCAGATACTCTTTCTTGTCATGTTATTAAAACTAAATTAAATGTTAGTTTAGATTCACATTCATGGATTGTAGATTTAGCTACTACCTCATATATTTATATGTGTTTTCAAGACCTTCACAGTAAGCGGTTACTGAAGGAGGGTGTAGTGAAGCTAAAGATGACAAATGACATAATAGTTATAGCCACCTATATAGGGACTTGTAGCATAGTTTTGTCATCTAGCTATAGTATTGTACTTGATAATGTAATATATTTTGATATTATCAACAAAAATATTTTGTCTGTAAATCAATTGTGTAAATATGGTTACACTTTCTCTTTTAATAAATATTGTATTTATTTGAGAGATAGATTGATTGGCAATGGTTTGAATATGAATGATTTATATGTTATTGAAATAAATAAGATTAATATGACTAATACCATTAGTGAGAAACGATCTAGAAATAAAATTAATTCGAGACTTATCTGGTATAACATATTAGGTCATATTGGTGAGAAAAGAATTATAAAGCTGGGTAGTAATGGATAGGTCCATTGGGTTCTAAACCCTACCCGACCTGTGAATCTTGTCTAAAAAAAATGATCAAATTACCCTTTGCTGGTCAAGGGACAAGAGCTAGTGATATTCTTGAATAAATCCATATAGATGTGTTGGGCCATTTAGAGAAATAGATCGATATGGTTTCTCATACTTCATAACTTTTACTGATGATTTTTAACGGTATAGTTATGTGTATTTATTAAAGTACAAATCTGAATCTTTTGAAAAATTTAAAGAATTCAGAGCTGAAGTAGAAAAACAAACAGAAAGAATATTAAAATATTATGATCTGATTATAATAGAGAATACTTAAGTACTAAGTTTCTAAATTATATTGCAACAGATGGTATAATTTCTCAACTTACACCTCCTTATATGCCACAACATAATGGTGTATTAGTAAGGAGAAATCGTACCCTACTTAATATGGTACAATCTATAATGAGCTTTACAAACTTACCTATATATCTTTGGAGATATGCTTTGTATACTGTGATGTACATCTTGACCAAAATCCCATCTAAAATAATTTCTAAAACTCCATATGAGATATGTTTTGGGAAGAAACTTAGCTTCAATCATATGAAGCCTTGGGGTTGTTTAGCTTATATTAAATTAAATTAGTTAAATTTGATAAATTAGATGTTAAATATGAAAATAGTCGATTTATTGGATATCCTAAAGAGAGTTTAGGATATTATTTCTACTTTTATACTGATCGTAGCATTTTGATCATCATACATGCACAGTTCCTTGAGAATCAATTTATTGAGGAAGGTGGTGTAGGTAGAAAAATCAAATTCTCAAAGAACTCTGGAGAGTTTGATGATGACCAAACTCAGATAAATGAACCTATTGATGTGCATGAATTGGTTCATACTGATGAAACTATTCTATTGGAACCTCAACTTTCAGTAGATCAATCTCTTCGTAGATTCACTAGGATATCACGTCCTTCATAAAGATATTTCTTTCTTTTTGATAATGATTTTGAATCATTTAAGATAGGAGAATATAAGCAGAGAAAGGATCCTAAAAGGTATAAAGAGGCGATATTAGATATTGACTCTAGAAAATGGCTGAATGCCATGAAATCTGAGATAGACTCCATATATACTAATCAGGTGTGGTCACTTATTGATCCACCAAAAGAAATTGTTCCTATCGGTTATAAATTGGTTTATAAAAGAAAGATTGGCAAAGATGAAAAAGTTGAGACTTTTAAGACTAGACTAGTGGCAAAAAGTTATACCCAAAATTATAGTATTGACTATGAGGAGACTTTTTCGCCCATTATTATGCTTAAGTCCATCTGAATTTTGCTTGCTATTACAGCTTATTATGACTATAAGATATGGTAGATAGATGTAAAGGCAGCCTTTCTCGATGGTTATATTAAGGAGACTATATATATGCAACACCCTGTAGGTTGTTTTATCAGATAGTCATAAAGTGTGTAAGTTGCATATATCTATATATAAATTGAAGCAGACATCAAGAAGCTAAAACATATAATTCAATGATGCTATCAAATCGTTTGATTTCATCAAGAATATTAATGAACCATGTGTCTACAAAAACATGAATAACAATGGTATCACATTCTTTGTGTTGTATATAGATAACATACTTCTTATAGGAAACGATGTGGGCATGTTGACTGAGATTAAGATATGGTTATCTAATGTGTTATTCATGAAAAATTTGGTTGAAGTGACCTATATTATGGATATTCAGCTTTGTAGAGGTAGAGTGAAATAGATAATGGGTTTTTGTTAAAGTATGTACATAGAAATGGTGCTAAAGAAGTTTGGCATGGAAGAATCCAAGAAGGGTTTCTTTCCCTGTAGTCGTGTGGTCATCTTTCTAGAAAGATAGAATCCACGATGGATTCTGAGTGAGAGCGTATGATAAAGATTCCTTATGCTTTAACGACAGGGATTCTTGTGTAGATCATACTATATACAAGACCTGATATAACATATACTGTGAATATTACGAGTAGATATCAGGATAATCTAAGGGAACAACATTGAACAGAGGTAAAATGTATCCTTAAGTACTTAAGAAGGACTAAGGATTTGGTTTTAAAATATAAAAGTGGTACGTTAAAAATCGAAGGTCATATTGATTCTAATTTTCAGTCTGATATGGATGATAGAAAGTCTACATATGCATTCATTTTTATCTGTAATTGAGAGACTGTTAGTTAGAAGAGTTCCAAGCAAAAAACCACTCCTGACTCTATTATAAAAGCTAAGTATATAGCTGCTTGTGAAGTCACGAAGAAGGCTGTCTGGATCTATAAGTTCATGAGTGGACTCGGTGTAGTTCTCTCCAATATCAATTCAGTAATTTTGTACTGTGATGATAATAGGGTAATGCTTAGGCTAAAGAGCCAAGGTCTCACCAGAAGTCTAAACATATTCAGCATAAGTATAACTTGATTAGAGAGTTCATATCTTAGAACCAGTTGATCGTGTAGAAGACTCCGTCAATGAATAATATGACGGACCCATTTACTAAGCCAATGATATATCAACAACTGAATTGTCATCTTGCAAAGATGGGTATAGGGTACTGTGACGATTGACTCTAGTGCAAGTGAGAGTTTATTAGAGATATGCCCTAGAACCAATCGTGTTATATGGTTCAGGGTTATATTTTCTTATGTATATGCCTTTTGTAATTAACTATAATTGTTTACGATTAATAAAATGACATTATTGTACTTTACATTGTGTTCAGTTGCTGATTTCTTTCTTTCTTTTATATAATGCGAGATATGTCCCTGATTATATATTATGTATTGAGATTCTATTTATAAGGAGTTATAGATATGAGAATAAAATCTTCGATTTAAATACATTTTAAAATTTGTTTCCTGTTGAGGTAGTATCACAAGGGATAGTGACATTACATGATTGACATGTTTTGTTCATGCCAAGGATTAGTATTGGATACTAATAATTGGGTGACGAATCTCATATCACAAGAGCATAAACATGGGTACCATATTGGTGAATGTGTACCGAACATGATCGACCACGAAAGAATCATATAGATGATTATCCATAGTCAATGATTCGTCGTACAATCGTACTAGTGTACCATTAGTCCTTTGACCTGAGATATCACAACTGTAATCTGCAGTGAGGCACATCGTTAACTTGTGTATACTTCATTGGGCTAGCCACGCCTAGAGAAAGAAGCTTGTTGGTAATGTGTTCTTATTGTAGAGAGCAAGTGATGGTCAAGATGAAATCTGCTGGCTCAGATATTGGAGCTTGAGATCCTAGGCAGAACTGTCATTTATAAGAACTGAATCTCTAGTTAGAGTGCATATATTTTGAAAAGAAGTTTTTAGATATATAGATCCCATTTATGATTGAGATTCTGATCCTATGATCAAGTTTAGGGTTTGATGATTCTATGGTCCACACTCGATCGAGAGTCGACAGTAGAGTGACCATATTACATGTAAGTACTAAAGGTTCTATGGCCTAAATCATGCTTAAATTGCAAGTTTTTGAGCAAGAAACCCTAGGCTAAGAATATGGAAATGAATGGTTTTCAAGCTTGATTACCTTAGGGCTTTATCTTGCATAGTTGTGTGCTTTCTTATTTGATGAAGACAAGGATCAAAACCATGAGTTCCCCTTCATTTTACACTCATCCCCTTGCTTTCTCCATGGTTGGCCGAATTTGAGGTGAGAGAGAGACCATTTTTGCTGCATTTTTCTTTATTAAGATGAAAAAGAAAAATATTTTTATATTTTCTTTTTCTTTTTCATTTATTTTAATTAGTATTTATCTAATAAATATATTAAATAAATGAAAATAATGTGATACAAATACCCTCATGTTAGATGTGTGCAACTATACACTTGGACCAATTAAAATTAAGCACAAGATCAAAATATAAACCAATTATATAATAACATGTGCCTAATTTGTGGTCATTAATAAAAACTACTTTTTATTTTATTATTTAACACTTAAATAATTTATTTAATGGCCAAATTAATTAATATAATTGATTAAACGAAATCCATAATTATAGTACAATTATCATAATACCTTTGATCACATTTACATATAAGGGTAAAATGGTCTTTTCAATCTAAATTAAACACTTTAATTTAGATTTTATTATTTTATATTAAAAGCTTATTTTAATATGTTTGATAATCAAAATTATCAAATTTAAATATATTATTTACAACAAATTACACATATGTATCACATAGGGGCAAAATGATTATTTTGCACTAAATCAAACTATTTAATTTAGTTTTCACCATTTTATCTTAAAATTATATTTTAATATATTTGATAATCACTATTATCAATTTTGAAAGGTAATTTACATTAAATTATCTCTTTAACACATTAAAGAGTATTTTATACATAAAACAATTATACGTATTGGTTTCGACCTTTTTATATTATTATAAGGGTGTTAACCCTCTTCTGATAATATTTATTTCTCTCTCATATGAAAAAACGTTAGAGGACCTTGGTGGACCATAAAGGTTTATTGTAACCCAGTCGTAATTATATGTCGAACATTTCGATTACTCAACGACTATGGTTAGTATCTAGCAATGCACCATAATCCCTAAGTCACGATGAAGAAGTATCTTCATCAAACATTTCCTTAATTACATGTGACGTGTGAGTAATATCCTTCCATCATCGTATCCTGATCGAGAAAAGGGTTTATGGACTGTCAAAATCCTAATCTCAATACTACTTCGAATCGTCGATCATATGTCATTATTATACGATGACCATCATCTTATAATCAAGACATCATATTAATATTCGATTAGTAACTCAACTCAAACAGAGGCAACGATGATTCTTGGTCCAATATGTCAAGCCAACGGATCCCATCTTATGTCACGCCCCGACCCTAATTAGTCACGTGACAATCATCGTGAATCCTAGAAATACATCCTATTAATTAAAATGTAATCCCAAGACCAGTAAGGTATAGTACCTATTTTATAACATATTTTCAAAAATAACATAATGTAAAAAATTTTCAATCATGAATATAAATCAACATCTGTATTCTCATAGAAGACACAACATTACAAATATTTTTCAAAATATCCATTTCAATGAGTTCTTGACTAAGTCAAATACACAAAATATAAATACAATATTTCCTATTCAGTGGACCATGATACCTTCGTATGAGTCGAGTACCTGAAAGATCTACTGAAAACTCGCTTCAGTTATGCTATGTCACGTTCGATAACACTAACCTAAAATGGGAAAATGAAGGGTGAGTATTTGAAAAATATTCAGTGAGTAAACCACAAAATGATATACATATAGCAAATGATTCCATACATCGATTATAGAAAAACCATCGTAATCATCAAAAGCGAAATATGTGTGATATAACATACTAAACATGACTGCAAAGAGTTAATGTAAATCAAATATATACGTAGCCCCTCGGTCTATAGGATCCCATCCGCTCTATCTTAGCTGTATGGCTGATCTGTAACCCTGGTTGGGGAGGTGTGCCCATGTAAATATAAAAATGGCTAGCATACTTTAGCCTAGACATATTGGATTCCACCCATCCTATCTTAAACTACATGGTTTGTTAGTGTGTATGCCCTAGAAACCATTCGTGTTGTCGGTTTCAGGGCTTTTGATCTTGTATAAACTTTATCTTTA
>JAVXUL010017043.1:0-12077 GCA_035590515.1 Trichilia minutiflora
AAGTATGGTAAATCACCCATAAGATAATCATGGTGTTATAAAGTCTAAGGATCACTTACACAACTGATACGACGAATATCCAATTGATAATTAAATATAATTAGTATTTGGATAATTCGTGTGAGTCTATTTAGTGAATTTATACTCAACCAATGAGTACCTATACATTTCTTTTAGTGTCTCTACATAAATAATCTATGAGATTGACTACCCTCTATCATATAGAGTAAGGATAGTATATACTAGTCTTTTCGGTACTATAAAAGTTTCACTTTATAGTCCCATTACTAAAAATATTTAGGAATAATGCTACTAACACAGTCTCATAAATATGAACTCATTATAATCATCTGTATTGCATACATTGCACGTGCTTTATCATGACTTGCAAATCATACATACATATTATCATGATAATCGATAAAATAAATAGAAATACTTATTTTGTTGATCAAAAGATTTTCAAGAGATTTTTAAAGTCACAGTCACAGATCATATCGTAATTGACTTTTAGGATATATAGCTCTTTCACTAATTTATAATACAATAGATATTTTGGAGTTATGTCAATATGAATTCTCTTATTAGAAATAGAAGAAATTGAATAACTATTATTCAATTGCAAAATATACAAACTATTTGTATTAATAGTTTTGCTAATACATACATTTTCGAAATGTCTCATATATTTATTTCCACTAAACTGTATAGAATAACCATTATTACATAATACAGAAATAGAAATAATGTTTCTAGTCACTTAAGTATAATATAATACTCGTTTGAACCATAACATATGTTTTGACGAGAGTCTCAACTCGCAAGTCCTAATAACCTCTGTAGCAACTGTTACTCTATTAGCCATCTTGAGTACAATCGCATCGTCTAGCAATGCAAAACTATTCTATATCACCTGCATAAAAACACATATATGAGTAGTAGCTACAAAATCAATAATCTATAAATAAATATTAAAACTAACACTTAATTCATATTCAATCATAGAACAAGAATGCATACCTCTCTTAGTCTTCTTCTTAAGACTCTTAAGATATTGCGAGTAGTTCCTTTTCTAATGTTCGCCAGCACTATAATAGACACATTTTCTTTTAAGCTTGTTTTTGAATTTGGATTTCTGGGAAGCTCAACCTTCTTGGTTTTCTTTTTCTTATATCCAACTTTTGGACCTTAAGATGGACACTGTAATAGTTTATCAATCCTATAGGTAGTGGCCATATGGATATCCTCATGTTCCTTACCCCTCTTGTTTTGTTTATAAAACTCTTGAAGCTCACTGAGCATCTCTGAAAGAGTTCGCTTAATCCTATTCAAATTATAATTAGTTATAAACGATTTATAATTAGGAAGGAGGGACTGCAAAATCAAATTTTTTTTGAGACATTCAACCATAATAATGCCCTAAATATCTAACTGTCCAATGATATTAATCATCTTAATGATGTGATCATCAGGTGAAACTCCTCCCTATGTCTCATACTAAATGAGGTAGTTCATATCTCATACTCTATTACCTTGGAGTTTTCACCATACAACTCTTATAAGGATTTAAGAATCTCATACACTAAAGAAATACTTTCATATTTTGTTTGTAGCTCTTGGTTCATGGTAGCTAGCATGTAGAGTCTCACTCTATGATTATTAACGTGCCATTTATTAAAGGCGCCTTACTCCTTTTGAAAAGTATTTACCTCTAATGAAGTAGGCATCTCTGTCTCTAGGACATATCTAAGGTTTTCAAATTCAAGAATAATTCTCAAATTTCGTAACCAATTTTTTAAGTTAAGACTTGTCAATAAGTGACTGTCTAACATCTTTTGAAAGACGTTTGATGACTGATGAGTACATAAAAGTGTACATGTATTAAAATTTAAATTTATCATATTACACTTCAAAGTATGATTAACTCTCTCCATTTATGTATATTTCTAATCTTTGATGTAAAATTTACTTTATTTGTAATTTCAGTTAATTTTTATTTTAATATAGTGAACGTAAAAAGATCATAACTTTTCATTCAAGAGAGATATTAAGATGAATATTGATTAATTGGAAAGCTAACTTATTGGAATAAAACTTTTATGTTTGGTCCAACCATCAATTCGGGCAATAAGTTATATTTTGAAGCCATCAATTACGCCTAGTTGTTATTCCAATCCAGCACGACTATGCTTCAGTATTTTGTCCATATCTTTTATTAGAAATTTTGGATTAACTTGAGACAAGTGGAATCTGAAAAAGGAGTCAAATATCTACAACTTTTATGTTTATCACGAAATCTGAATCATTAATCTTTAAGGTCATCCATGACATTTTTGTGGCAATTAGAATATTTTAACTTCATTTGTCAAAATTTTCAACTTAATTGTCAAATATTACAACTACCTATTTTGACATTTAGCTCTAATGTTTGCCTATAAATAAGAGGCCTATTTTGTGTTCTATGAATGTAATAGATGCAATAGAATTAGTTTGTAATAAAATTTCATTCTCTCATCTCCATGTCTTTCTAAAGTACTAGCTAAGGTTAAGAGATTCATACTAAAAATGTATGGTATGTTCTTTAGATCCCATTTTTGATTTTAATGTTAAAGTTCTTTTGATTAATTGCATATTCATGTTTTGAAAAATACTTTTAAACATCTAAACTCTTTGTTTTTATGTAGACATTTAGCATATTGAATGATTAGAAAAACTTTCTTTGATTCATTGTAGACATATATACAAAAAATACTTTGAACATTAAATGTCTTAAATGTTTTTCCTACATGTTTTTATCAATTAATTTAAAAACATGATTTTAATCACATATTGATTTTTTGAAGAAAATATATTTTTCATGCATCAAATTAGTTTTATCTTCCTATTGGGATAACTCTTTAGTTAATCTCAATTGAATTAACATAGGGATCTAGTTTACTACCATCATTTTAAAATATCAATTTTCAAAGCTTTGGTATTTTAATTTGTATTTAATCTTTCTTTGGTAATTCTTTTCTTAAAATTGGTCCATCATTTATTCTACCTTTACTATTGGATTTTTGCTATTGGACCTTGTCTTGGACATAACCCAGTTGGACTCTTAAAAAAAACACTCCTTGTGGATACGACACATAGACTCATCAGACTACCTATACTTGGGTACAATAATTTAATTGAGATCATACACGACCTGTTATAGCATATGCTGTAAGTGTTACAAGCAGATATCAGGACAATCTTGGAGAAAAGCATTGATCAGCCATTAAGACAATCCTTAAGTACTTACGAAGGACTAAGAATTTACTTCTGAATTATGTATCTTAAGACTTGAGTATACATGGATACTCAAATTCTGATTTTCAGTCAGATCTGGATGATAAAAAGTCTACATCTTATTTTATTTTTGTATGTAATAAAAGTGTTGTTAGTTGGAAGAGTTTCAAACAGACAACGACAGTAGACTCCACTACTAAGGCCAAATATATTGTCGCTTTAGAAGCAGCAAAAGAGGTTGTTTGGATGCAAAAATTCGTATCTAAACTTGATGTCGTTCCTAATATAAGTTATCTGATAACTCTATGCTACGACAATACTGGGGCTATTACACAAGTAAAGAAATCGAGGGCATGCCAAAAGTTAAAACATATTCAACATAAATATCACATTTTGAGAGAGTTCGTTAGAGCTGGAGAGATAATAGTACAAAGACTCCTTCAATGGACAATGTAGTTGACCCACTGACTAAAGCAATGACACTGAAGCAGTTAGACCAGCATCTTGAGAAGATGGATATCTTATACAATAATGAATGGCTTTAGTGCAAGTGAAAGATTATTAGTGTATGCCTTAGAAACCATTAGGGTTGTCAGTTTCAGGACTAATGATCTTGTATGAGTTTTTTTATTTTTTAATGAAAAATGTAGTTCTTTAGTTAAATAAGTTTGTTGCTTCCTTTATTTTCATGTAAATGAATAAAGAATATATGTAAATTTTTCAGATGCTTTTTTTTTTAAATTGTTAAATAAATTATCAAATCATTTCCTACATATATGGTGTAGAATGGGTAACTATATCACATAGTAGGCATACTAGTTGTCGCCTAATGATATTATATGATAATAAATGTGACTAACAATATGTGTATTATCATAAGAGCATTAGTGTGGATTTATAGTTGGCGAACTATTTATCGAACAGGACTAAATATTGATAAGTCACATGATATGTATGTAGTCAATGATTTATCGATAGATTATAATAGTGTCCGACATAATCCTTTTACCTGAGACGCTAGAATCGGACATTGTATGGATAGGTATATTTCATATATTGTATACGTATAAGGCTAATCACGCCTTATACAAGAAGCTGGTTTGGGTATACTTTGTTCATATACGTGTTTGGTTGATAGTCAAGATGGGATCCGTGGGCTCGACATATTAGACTGAGAATTCCTGTTGCCTCTATCCGAGTCGAGCTCCTAATCAAATGTTGATATGATGTCTTGATAATAAGTTGATGGTTATGACATAATAATAACATATGATCGACGATTAGAAGTAGAATTGAGTTTAGGGTTTTGACAGTCCATGAACCCTTTCTCGATTAGGATACGAAGATGGAAGTATATTACTCACACGTTACGTGTAATCAATGAAAGGTTTGATGAAGATACTTCTTCATCGTGACTTAGGGACTATGACACATTGCTAGATATTAATCATAGTCGATAAGCAATTGAATTGTTCAAAGTCAAAATATTTGACATATGTTCACGGCTTAGTCACGATGTTTCAACTCCGAACATTTCAGTTGCTCATCGACTATGGTTAGTATCTAACAATGCCCCATAGTCCTTAAGTCACGATGAAGAAGTATCTTCATCAAACCTTTCCTTGATTGCACATAATATATGAATGATATCCTTCCGTCATCATATCCTGATCAAGAAAAGGTTCATGGACTGTCAAAACCCTAATCTCAATTCTACTTCGAATCGTCGATCATATGTCATTATTATGTGATGGCCATCGACTTATCATCAAGATATCGTATCGACATTTAATTAGAAACTCGACTCGGACAGAGGCAATGAAAATTTTTAGTCCAATATCAAGTCAACGGATCTCATTTTGACTGTCAACTGAACACCTATATGAACAAAGCATACCCAAATCAGCTTCTTGTATAAGGAGTGATTAGTCCTTCACTTATATACACCATATGAAATATACCCATTCATACAGAATCCGATTCTAGACGTCTTAGGTCAAAGGATTATGTCGTGCACTATTACAATTTATCTACAAATCATTGTCTACATCATACCATGTGATTTATCGATATTCGATCCTGTTCGATAAATAGTTCACTAACTATAAATCCACACTAATACTCTTATGATAATACTCATATTTTCAGCCTACATATATTATCATATAATATCATTAGACGACATCTAGTATGTCTACTATGTAATATAGTAGCGCAATCAATACCACGTATATAAGGAATGATTTGATAATTTATTTAACAATTAAATAAAATTATTCTGACAATTTACATATATTCTTTATTTAGTGCATGAAAAATAAAGGAAGCACCAAACGTATATAAATAAAAAACTATTTTTTAATTAATATATAAAAAGTTATACAAGATAAATAGCCCTGAAACTAATAACACGAATGGTTTCTAGGACATTCACTAACAGATCCTCTAATGCTTCTTCACATAAGAGAGAGATAAAATATTATCGGGAGAGGACTAGTACCCTCATGATAATATAGAAAAGGTTGAATGAAATATATATAAATATTGTATATATTTAATATTCTTTAAAGTGTTAAAGAAATGATATATTTATATCATATTGTAATTTAATATAAATTACTTGTCAAAATTGATAATAATGATTATCAAATATGTTAAAATGTGATTTTAAGATAAAATTATGAAAACTAAATTAAATAGTATAATTTAGTGTAAAATAATTATTTTGCCCCTATATGATACATGCATGTAATTTATTATAAATTACATATTTAAATTTGAGAATTGTGATTATCAAACATATTAAAATATAATTTTAATATAAAATAGTAAAATCTAAATTAAAATATTTAATTTAGGTAAAATGACTGTTTTAATCTTATGTGTAAATGTAATCAATGACATTATCATAATTGGACAAAATTTATGGATTTTATTTAAATCCATTATATTAATTAATTGATTAATTAATATGATCATTAGCTAATGTATTTAAGTATTAAATAATTAGATAAAATTTGTTTTATATTAATAGTTAATAATAAAACAAATGGCACCTTTTTATTGGTTTATATTTTTTAATTTTGTGTAAAATACCCATTGGTCCGCATTGCATGGTTGCACACACCTAAGATGGATGTGGATGTATCACACAAGTTTCAATTATTATATTATATTTATAAGATAAATATAAAATTAAATAATTAGAAAATAAAAGGAAAATATAAATATCTTCTTTTTTGTTTTATTTTGGCAATAAAAAGGAAAAAATTATCTCTCTTCCTCTAGCTAAGTTTGGCCACCATGGAGAAGCAAGAGAGGATGGTGTAAAGTGAAGAGGGGCTATCTATTTGGCTCTCATCTTCATCTCATCATCAAGCACTCAAAGCATCTAACCAAAGCCCTAAAGTAATTCCATGAATAAGCTCTTGTTTTCTTCCATGTAGACCTAGGGTTTTTGGTTTGAAAACTTATAATTTGAGCATAATTTAGGCCATAAAACTTTTAGTATATCCAATTTTTACCCATATGAAAAACAAGTATAACAGCACATAAGGCCATAAATCAATGTCAATGGCTCATAAGACCAAATCAAACAAACTATAGCTCACAAGGCTAAATCAATATCAATTTAGGCCATAAAAGCATTGACACTCTATCCATCATTCATATTACAAAGTCATTACGTGTGTGTATTCATCCACACTTTATTGTCATTATCTATATCAAACAAGATAATTATAACCAATGAAATCAACTCACATTGGCCTCCGACCATCATTATATAAACATACAGACATGCCACAAGTATATAAAATCATCATAAAAATCATTACCTAAATCTGTCATAAATAAGAGACCCTCTCGATCACCATACAATACATTACCAATGTCTCTCAACACAATTCATATATATATACATACACACACAAATATACATATCTATTTTGAAGTATGTAAAAATGTATAATTATCTTTAAGTAATGATCAAGGGAGGAAACATCCACTCACCCTGAGATAAAGAAGTGCTCGTTTGACATCCTTCTCACATTGGAGACACTCTAGGCATGGCTTCTAAGCCTACATACATAGACTATAAAATTTAGTAATCTTTCATACAATCTACTCATACTATAAAATATATGATATATATGATGACAATATAACTATTGTAATGATTTTTTTTATTCTGAGATTATACCAGTAGTATGGTCTCTCTCTCTCTCTCTCTCTCTCTCTCTCTCTCTCTCTCTCTCTCTTCTATGAACCTCCTGGTTACCCCCTATTCCCACTTTGTGAAGAATCATTCTTAGTTTTCTTAAAACTATCATATGCCCAAACATCATAATTTATCAATCCAATCGATAAATTAGATTATACATAAAATCTAGGGGTTTTGGGGACAGTAACCTAACTACTCTTTTCTTGATTCATGCTCAAAGAAAACTTAAATCAGAGAAATAAGCTAAAGGGTGTACTTACCTAAGCTAGTAGATATGTTTTAAACCCCCTTTTGCTTGATTTTCTCTCTCGATTACTATTTATCCATGATCTTTCTCTCTTAATTCCTCATGAATCGTTGAGTTGAACTCCAACCAAATGATATTTCTAAACTTTGGTGTTGATTCTTAATGCTATTGCATGAAGAATGATGGAGATTGGTGAGTATTGGAGTGAAAAATGATTTGGATTTAAAAATAGAGAGAAAAGTTACAAACGAGGAGGAAGTAAAAGAATGAGAAAGATGAGCCCTTATTATTTATACATAGAAAGTCATAAAATAACTAAAATGTCATTTTAAAAGCACACTAAAATGTTATGTGCCCCTAAGTATCGATACTTCCTCTCAAAGTATCGATACTTTGACTCGAAAATGGTTTTTCAGGTTTGTCCACGCGTCCAAGTATCAATACTTTCATCCAGGTAGTGGCTCGTTATGTTAAGAGTATCAATACTTTTCTTCAGGTATCGATACTTTATTTCCAGAAGTGGTTTGTTACGTTCAAAGTATCGATACCTTTCCCAAAGTATCAATACTTTCTATCAAAAGTTGAATTCTAGGTTCGTCTTACATCCTAGAGTATCGATACTTTTCATCCAAAGTATCGATACTTTTCATCCAAAGTATAAATACTTTTCTTCATTATCTACAATGACTTTCAAATTATCGATACTTTCTTCAACAGTATATCGATACTTAGCCCTTCACTGTTTACTATAGTTTTACGTATTGATACTTTCTTATTAATATATCGATACTTTGTTTTTACTATTTATTACAATTCACAAAGTATCGATACTTTTCTTATAGCGTATCGATACTTTTTATACTGATGCAACTCAATGATACTTGCATACTTAAGTATTGATACTTTCTTCAAAGTATCGATACTTAGGCATGTAAATATCATTGAGTTGCGTCAGCACGAAAAGTATCAAAGTATCTATACTTTTTTGTTCTAGGCACACTATAATGCAAATTTTCATGTCATAGTATTGATACTTGTAGGCGATATATCGATACTTTCAATCCTTCGATGCCAAATATCGATACTTCAGCTCATGTGTATTGATACTTTCTTTGCTTTTTCTCAATTGATGACTGTTACTTCAAAAGGCCATAACTTTTGATTCAGACATCCTCATAGAGCATAATATATCACCGAAAAACTCTTTTCGAGCTCCACAAAAATGATATGAATTTTTCTCAATTGAAGATGATTTTAATCTTAAAATTTTAGTTCTTTCTTATTAACTCATTATTTTTCATCACACACCTCCTTAAAAATAATTTCAAGTTAACACACCCTCTAATGTATGATCTACGCATAATAACATGCACGCAATTGTATAAAAGATTTATTATAATAACCATAAACTTAAGAAACAGGGTTCATATAGTCTTTAATTCATAATGAAGTAATTCTTCATCAAACTTTGCTTGATCGTACGTACCATGTGGGTAATGTCCTTCTATTATTATATTCTAATCAAATTAGGGTTCATGATATGTCGATATTTTAATTTGATCTTTTATAAATTTTTTATTAATGTATCCTAAATATGATATCATAAACTCCTTCATGTGATTTTTATTTAGCTCTGATAAAAATTTTTTCGTTTAGGAACTCAAACTAGGATATAATCAATAGAAACTTTTAATCCTATTATACGAGCCAGCAGATCTTATATTGATCATCAATCGAACTCCTATATGAATAACATATAACCAAATTGACTTTAACATATAAAGTATGATTAGTCCTATATTTATATATCATGTGAACTATACACATCCATATAAGATCCGATTCAGATATCTCAGGTCAAAGGACTATATCGTATACTAGTACGATCTATCGATAAATCATTAATTACATACATATGATATGTGATTTATCGATAATTGATCACGTTCAATAAATAGCTCGTCAACTATAAATCCATACTAATACCCTTATAAAAATCCTTTTATTATCAACCTACTTATATTATTATATGATATCCTTAGACGATATTTAATATACCTACTATATGATATTGATTTTCAGTTAATACCACCTTTATAGGGAACGATTTTTTAATAATTATAATTAACTATTAAGTAAATTATCTGGATGATTTGTCACGCCCCGATCCTAGTCAGCCGTATGACAATCATCGTGAATTTCATAAATACATCCTATTAATTAGAATGTAATCACAAGACCCTCAAGTTATAGTACCTATTTTATAACATATTTTAAAAAAAATAATACAATGTAAAAAATTTTCAATCATGAATATAACTCAACATTGGTATTCCCATAGAATACACATACTTTTCAAAACATCCATTTCAATGAGCTCTTGGCCAAGCTAAATACACAAAATATAAATATAATATTTTCTATTTAGTGGACCATGATACCTCTATATCAGTCGAGTACTTGAAAGATTTGCTGAAAACTCACTTTAGCTATGCTATACCACATCCGATAATACTAACCTGAAATGAGAAATGAGGGGCGAGTATTTGAGAGAATACTCAGTGAATAGACCACACAATGATATACATATAGCAAATGATTCCATACATTGATTACGAAAAACCATCGTAATCATCAAAAGCAAAATATGTGCAATGTGGCATACTAAACATGACTGTGAAAGAGTTAATGTAAATCAAATATATATATAATCCCTTGGTGTATAGGATTCCATCCACTCTCTCTGAGCTGTATGGATGATCAGCAACCCTGGTTGGGGAGATGTGCCCATGTAAATATATAAATGACTAGCATGCTTTAGCCTAGACATGTTAGATTCCACCCATCCAATCTTGAAATGTATGGACAATCCACATTCTTGGGTCTATTAGATTCCACCCACTCCATCTTGAGCTATATGGGCAATCCTCACCTTGGGACTATTAGATTCCACCTACTCTACACGAGCTGTATAGACAATTCCACTCATAATATCACTGATATGGTACACAACTAATAACTCTACCATTTATGGCTCACAAGACCAAAACATAACTGTGGCTTACAAAATCAAATGTAAAATAACACTATGGCACGCAAGGCCAAAACATACTCATGGCTCCCTGGCCATTGTTTGTAATCTATATCATTGATTATACCACATCCACGATCATTATGTAAAATATCATTTGCTATAGGCCTCTAGCCTCATTCTTATATCACAATATCAAAATATATATACATTCTCACATTCATAATAATCACATCATCTATCCCAATCCTATTCTATCACACACAAGGGATCAACTCGGCCACCACACAATATTATCCAATGCCTCTTCATTTCAATTATATTTTCATAGACATATATTCATCATCTATGCTATACCAAGCATAATAATCATTTAAAAAAATCACATAATGAGGCAAAATAATAAAAATATATCCACTCACTATTCTAGGATGGGAAACTACCTTCTGAAAGTCCTCCTCGCGATGAACACCCTCTAACCTCGGCTACCGCACCTAAATACACATACAAATACAGATTCATTATCTGTAATAATGTGTGTGCATGATATAATGCATAATCATGCCACTCTCGCACTCTCCCTCTCTCTTTCTCTACCCTCTAACTAACATATAGCCTATAGATATGACTCTGCTCCACATTCAAGTTTTCTCATCAATTTCAACACCAATGAATGTAAAAACCATCTAATTTATCGTCCCACATAATAATACAAGAAACCCCTAATTTTTAGGGTTATATGAATAGTATCCCAAGTTATTTATTTCTAAATTTATGTGAAATGATAGCTTAACCTAAAGAGATATGTTGAGGGATAAGCTTATCCAAACCAGTAGGCTATCTCTGAGTCTCTTTTAACTTGAATATCTCTATTTAGTTATTGTTTACCATAATCCCCCTTCGTGATTTCTCATAAATCGACGAGTAAAACTCTGATCAGAGGTGGTTTTTGAGTTCTGGTGTTGACTCTCAGTTTATAGGAATTGAAATGGTGGAATTTAGTTGAGAAATGGCTGAGATCTGCTTCGAGAGTGAGGGAGAAAGAATTTATGTCGACTGAGGAGAGAGAGAGAAAAATGGAAAGACAATCCCCCTTATCTGCATATATAGGGGCTGTGAAAAGATGAAAATGCCTTTCCAGAAACACAATGTGATACGCCTAAAGGTATCAATACCTTTCTAAAATGTATTGGAACCTTTGGTTTTTTACTGTTTACTACACTTACAAGTGATGAGTACATAAAAGTGTATGTGTATTAAGGGTTAAATTTATCATTTTACACTTAAAGTATGATTATCTCTCT
>JAVXUL010017054.1:0-12077 GCA_035590515.1 Trichilia minutiflora
AATAAAGGAAGCAGTCAACGTATGTAAATAAAGAACTACTTCTTTTATTAATATATAAAAGGTTTATACAAGATCATTAGCCCTGAAATCGATAACACGAATGGTTTATAGGATAGTCCCTAACACAAAGGACAAAAAGAGTATATTTATCAGATACTCTGAACAATCTAAAGGGTACGTGTTCATCAATAAACAAGAAAGTGATAGTGTAACTGAGTTTGAATCATGAGATGTCATCTTTTTAGAGACAGAATTTTCTAGCAGAGGTAAATTAAATCAAGAGTTTGTACTCTTTGAGATAGATGATCAAAATAATCATTTGAATAATTTGTCTATTCAAAGATCTGATCCGAGTCAGAGCTTAAGAATGCCAAGTATAGTAAGAAGAACATAGATAATAGTGAAATTATTTTACAAGATAGCGATTTTGTTTTATAAGATTATTTCATGAGATAATGAATTTGTTTCACAATATTCTCAACCTAGATAAAGTAGTTGAGGAAAAGTTCCCTAATGATATTTTGACATTAAGAATGAAGTTTTCTTCTCTTGGCCCCATAAGATGATAAAGTGCTTAAAAATGTTAGTGAGACTCTCTAATGCCCTATAAAGGATAAAAAGGGTCAAGGCAATGGAAAAGAAAGTATATTATGTGAAAACAACTAATGTTTAAGAGTTGGTAAATCTCCTTAAAGGACAAAATACGATAAGGAACAAATGGGTTCTCAAAATCAAATGCCAAACTAATGGATCAATCAATAGGTGTAAAGCTTGACTGATAACTAAAGGCTATACGCAATAAAAGGGAATAGATTTTGAGAAAATATTTTCACTAGTGGTGAGATTTACCTCAATTTACCTCATACTAACAATAGTAATGAGTTTAGATCATGAATTACATCAAATAGATGTAAAGATAACTTTACAAAATAGAGAGTTAAATGAATAAATCTACATAGAATAACCTCTAGGTTTTGTAAAAGAAGGTAAAGAGCATAAAGTATACAAGTTTTCAAGATCAATTTATGGTTTTAAGCAGTTTTCTAGATAATGCTACTTGCAATTTCATCAATCAATTATCTCTTTTGATTTTAGAATGATTGATAAATATCACTGTATGTATGTGAAGAGATCTAAAGATAAATTTATAATTTTACCATTCTATGTGTACAATATACTATTTACCAAAATTATGAGTTAGTGAAAGAAGTCAAAAATTAGTTATCATCAACTTTTGAAATGAAAGACATAGGTAAGGCCTCATACATACTTAGTATAAAAATCAAAAGGGATCATAAAAAGAGATTAGTTACTCTTTCATAAGAATCTTATATAAAAAAGATTCTTAAATGATTTGATATACAGACTTGTAAGCCCATGAATACTACTATCATTAGAAGCAAGAAGTTGAGTAGTTAATTAGGTCTGAAACTTTATTGAAAAAGAAATAAACGGAAAAGGTTCTTTATTCTAGTACTGTGGATAGCATTATATATGTCATGATGTGTACCTATCCAAATATCAGTTTAGCTATTGATATAGTTGGTAGATATCAGTCAAATCCAGGTCTGGAATAATGAAAAATGGTCAAAAGAATTCTAAGATATCTAAAGGGGATGGTGGCCTATTCGTTACGTTACAAAGGAAAGGATCTGCACCTAAGAGGCTATACTGATCCTAACTTAGGAAGAGATTTAGAAGAAAGAAAATCAACCTCAGGCTATATTTTCTTACTAAACAATGTTACCATTAGTTAGTGTAATAAGAAATAGACATGTATAGCTTTTTCCATCATAAAAGTTAAGTTTGTGATCTCTCGACTATCTAAGAAGCTATTTGACTTAAAAGATTTTTTAATCATTTGGAAGTAAAAAAGATGTTACAGACATAGTTTTAGTGAACTGTAATAACCAAGCAGCTATAACTTTTACAAAAGATCCTAATTATCATATTAGGACCAAAAACATAGATATCAAGTATGATTTTATTAGAAACCTGGTTGCACGGAAAGAAGTGAACATAGAACATATATTTATACACAATATGATTGTAGATTCATTCATAGAACCAATTAGCAAAGATGTATTTGTTAGTCATATAAAGTCTCTGGGTTTACATAGATATTGATTATGATATAAGATTATCTATGATCTTATAAAAGCCTTTCCTAATGTATGTTCGTTATAATAAACTTTTGAGTTTGCTTTTCAAAATAAATGCTTGCTGTTGTTACGTTTAAAGTAAGTACGCACATTGAATGTTATGTGCATTTATATAATGCTGTGTACATTGGTTAAATGTTAAGTGCATCAATTTACTTACTAAGTGTATTGAATAAAAGGTATGTCGGATGGATAGATTAGCCTTTATTTAAAAATTATTCTAGAGTACAAATTTTAAATAAAGTCACTTTCATCTCGGATCAAAATCTGTACTTCAAAGTTGTGATCAGAGGAGAATAATTTCACAATTTGCCTCATCTGCCTCTGTACCATTTATAAATCCTATATATGAAAATAGTAGAAGAGTGGACTTAAGTTAATTGCTATGCGTGTTTAAACATGGTGGTGTTGCTTAAAAAGAAAAGACATATGCTCGAATGGGAAAGTGAAAAAATACCATAGTATGTAATTCATACCATGTGCACAGTAAATCGATTAAAAAGAATAACAAGGGTTTTGGAATCTTTCCTTCGTTATATGATACTCTGAGGTTAAGACAACACCACAAGTATCTTTAGGACTTTCACTTGTTTCTTAAGGTTTAAGTTCATTTACGATATCTTAATGCATTGCCCATGATCATGATAATTTGATTTAAGGGAATATTTTTAGAAAAACAATTGAGCTTAAATTAATAGATTCAAGGATGGAAAGGAAAACCATTTAGATACCACATATGATTGTTTTCACCGATATACTAGTTATGTTTTTCTTAGTGTAAAACATGACTGTGAATACAGTCACTATATATTGACTAATTAAGAGACATAAAGAGATGTGAAATGTGATAAAATGGATATGGAGTATTACATATGAGCTTTATTAAATGTTTGTTATATTTACTTAACTGTTATATAACAAACAAACTCTAGAATAACGTACGTTGATCGTATGGCCTATTTTACCTAATATAAAGATTTATGAGTTCTTAGATGAAGTATAATTCATCTTATTATGAGTGAATGGGAGATGTAGAATGTAGGAATTTATTAATAACTCCCCGTAACATCCATTATGGGGTAGTGCTTAACCTTTTTGTTTATTTAACTGCTACAGAGATAAAGATAAGATTAGTTATTTAAAAATAATTAAAGTTAGAATACGTTTATTATTTTTACTATGTGTAAAAATAACAAAAAGTTAAAATTTGTGTACAATTATTATTTTTGGTGTGTGTAAAAATAGAAGACGACTACATAAAAATAATTATTATAAATTTGTTTTGTAATTTAATTTTTGTGTTTCAAGTGAACTTAAACGGAAGCTCATATTTGATGTTAGCTTTGTGATCCAGGTTCGGTCTAAAATCAAAGAACTGAGTTAAAGTTAAAAAACAAAACAAAACCAGTAAGTATGTTGTTTGATTGTCTTAATTTATATTTATTTTAATTTTTTAATAGTTACTTAGTCAATTAGATCTAGTAGTAATGCCTATAGTGCAGCACTGGTAAAACGTGATTGTACTTGCCTAGTTTATAGGAGTTGTGGTATGATCAGTTTAGTGGTCCTGATCTGTTACTATTTCTTTGTTTTTTATTGACGTACGTGTAAGTGCCTATTTAAAGGTTGATTTGTCTATTGAAAATATGCTGCAGACAACAAGAGGTTTTGTTCATTCTGTTTTGCCCTTTCTTGGCTCGTTTTATCGTTAATTGCAACTGTTAGAGCTAATATTATTATTTATGCTCTTAAAAGTATCTAACGTATTAGCATTATTTGGTTTAATAAAGTTTTAATCTATATATAATTTAAGCGTATATTATTTAGCCTTTATTTTATAAAGTATGTGATTTATGTGTTAGATAATTAAATGCTGATATAGAAAGATATAATTGACAAGTTCTTTACAAATAAAAGATAGACAATTAAATGCTAGTATATAAATTAATAAATGATAGATTCTCTATAAATAAAAGGTAATTCAAAGTTACTTATGAATGGAGCATTTCATAGTATAAAACTGTAATTTTTCTACTTTTGAAATAAATAATTTAGTTTGATCATTGGAATAGATACTTCTAATAGAAAAATTAGCTAGTGTACATGTTATATATTAAATCCGACAATTGCAAATTAAAATATAGTAAAATAAATATTATTGATTTTAATTCACATAAATTTTAATAATTTTAATAAATATTAATCTTGATAAAGTAATAAATTAGTATTTATATATTATATTTTTTAAGTTATCAAATAATGAAATAGAATAACATAGGTGAAAGATCCGAGTTTTATTAATTTTGCTATTATACTTTTGAGGTGCTCTCTAAATATATTAAATATCATGTGTAGTGACGTATTTGATTCTTTGTTTGGATGTCATAAACTGAGTGGGTGGGTGGGATTTCCCGACTTAAAAAAAAAATAGATTAACACGTTTAAAACTTGTATTTTTAAATAAATTGCTGCAAGGAAAGCCAAAATTGGCCATAAAATCAGTCACTCTATTACTTTTCCTGTATATAAGAAGGATTAGTAAGACAATGAACTACCAAAAGAGAGTCATACTCAATTCAAAGTCTCTGTCATCCGCGCAACCAAGCCTCTTCAAACCTTTCGCGAGCACAATCACCAACAAAGGATCCAAAGCGATCACAAAAAACTCCGCCACAAACCTCCACTCCGGGATTGCTTTTAGATAAACGTCAGTATTGACTTTAAACCAAGCAAAGAGGTTTCCAAGGAAAATCTCAAGCACTCGAGGAGCCCTACCAAACTGAGTAAAATTAGAATTTTTTCAAGGTGGAAAATGAAAAATATATTAATATAAAAGAGAGTGTACAAGCAAAAAGTAATGCATAAAGCAAAAGAAGAATCTAAAAAGAGTCCTTACAATTGTCTCTAGGCAGTTCATTTCACCATTTGAAGATATTAAATTACTAGCCTAATTTAGCAAGTGCATCTGTAAATAAATTACCTTCCCAATAGATACGTGAGATCATGAGCTGTACAGAAACCAGCATGTGAGCTAGTACTATTGTGCAAATGGGTAAGAAGCTGAACGAAGGGGAGAATATCTTGTATAGAGCCAATGAACAACGGCCAATGAGTCACACTCAATCCAAATTTGATGCCAACCACGAGTAAAAGCATTCTTAATAGCAATAATAGCGACTATAAATTCAGTAATAAAGAGACTCTTAACTCCCCAAACGAAGCGCAAAATCTCCAATAAAGGAACCATGATGATTACGAAAAACTCCATCACAATCGGGCTAGACTCAAATTACTCTTCGAGAGACCTTTCTTCTGACCCAGATTACCCTTTTGAGAGAGCCTTCGTATTTATTTTGATCCAATGCACAGGAGGAGCCCACCAAATAATATAAGTCACAACTAGTGCGAGGGCCAATACACAAATCATGAATATATCGCACATGACCAGAGGACAGTATGGGCAAAACAAATATGAGTAGTAGGAAAATTAGAATTAAACTATTAATGCTAGGATATTTTCAATGTTATGTGTGCCTTAATTTTCTTAAAATATTAAAAGAAAATGATAAGGATTCATAATTCATAAATCAACGAATTTATATGAGTAAATCAAAATGTTCTTCGACTTTTATATTAAATAGAATTTACATGAAATCTATTTATCTTTACTAATTTATGATTTATTCGACTCAAACTCACTTTTGTCTCTCAACCACTGATCATGTCACTTTTTCTTCAATTTCTTAATATATCCGTACAATAATAAACAGTCGTAACAAATAATTCTTTGCCGATAGAGAGCAAGAAGGAAAAACAAGAATGAAACCCTAAAAGAATTTCACCTCACAAGATCAAAATAATTATTTTAACTTATAAATAATAAGGGCCAATGCCAATATTTCTTGATTTTTGACCTAATATCCCGCTTCCTTTATTTTTCTCAAAAATACCTACTTTTTCACGCTGCCGTTCTCTCTGTTAATTTTGAAAATAATTTTGTATGCCACATGACATGTGTACAGTGGAGATTAGTTTGGCATCTTCTATTCGAAGTGTTCAGTTTTCATAAGTTCCCATCAGTAATACATTATGTTTCATAATGTATGTATATTGGATTTTTGCGACAATTACTACTCCTGGAAAACAATTCCGATTGATCAATAAAAAATATATTTGAATGTCAATTTTTTCTTTAGTTTTTTCAATTTTTCAGAAATTTATGTGATTGAAAAACAAAACTAGAAATTTTTTGAATTATTTAATGACTTGAGACTATCAATTTATATTAATCATTATTAACGAAGTGGAAATGGAAAGAAAATTTCAACCAAAAAAAAAGGTTTAATTAATTTGTTAATAATGTAAATGAATGATAAAGTCTAGAGTTTACGATACTTTTATATATAATTCTCTAAAGAACATAAATGTCCTAAAATAAGAAGCGCTTTTATACAAATATTTTTCTACTTGATGAAGATGCGCTTTGCCATGATGATTTATTATATTCACTTGCAAAATAAAAATAAAACGTACAAAGTTGAAATCGAGACACTAAAATCAAAACATTTAATAGGAAAGTAGAAAGAAGATAACTATAAATTTATTTCGCTTAAAGCTTAAGAGTGATAAACATCAAAGACAATAAGGTCATTGAAAATGCAACAGACAAAAGTGTAACCGATGGTGGAATGCTAAAGGGTGACCTTCTCTTGATATAAAATTTTGTACCAGACAAGAATGGTCCTTTTAGTCCGTCCATACCTGGCCATGATGACTGAAATAGTTAAAAAAGAAAAGAAGAGAAAATTATAGAATTAATAACACATTGTAACTATGTAAATATGTCAAAATTAGGGTTAAAATTTTCATACCAAGAATGAACATTGATTATGGACGTTATAAATGTCGTTGTACGCTGTTCACAGAAGGATCTGACAAAACCCTAATGAAATAAGTCTTCGATGGTAGATGCAAAGAACATGGTGAGTACCTTCAAATCTGCAGGTGTAATGATATATAATCTGTTCCTCCTATGAAATAGCTAGCAGTGGAAACTTTCGTTTACCTTCATATCAAGTAAAATTTCCAAAACGATACACCTAATACACTTATTACTTCCGGAAAAGGAAAAAGAAAAAAAAAGCACGAAATTATTCTTCACTATGGATCACGACCAAGTCGAAGCTCCAAATCTAGTCCATCTTCTTCTTCACTGGCATCTTCTCTCTTTTCATTAAGATCCTCAGATACATGAGATGGGCCGACTCTTAAGCTGAGGCTCCATCGCCAAACATCATCACCAAATATATGCAAATGCTGGGGATGGTTTCCATATGAATAAAAATCGTTACTATGCTTTGTGTGCATAGATCTTTCATCCCTTGCGGATGATGGAAAAACCGCTTGATAATTTACGTGTATCACAGAAGAAGGCAGAGCAATATAATGGGTATTATGGTAGCTTTGAAATGGCACATAGGATCTAAAACTTGCATAATTCTCATCAATTTTTTCTGAAGTTGAAGGAATAACAGAACTCGGCCTGTTCTTCACGCTCCTTTTCCTGTGAATATTCATATGTCCCCCCAAAGCCTGCGCTGTGGTGAAACCTCTCTTGCAAAATACACACTCGTACGATCTCCCAGTTCCCATATGATCATCGCAGCTCTGATCTGATCTATCATCTTCTTCGCTTGAGCTTTTCGAATCTTCATAACCATTGGATTCCATATTGACAAAGAAATTTGAAGAAGATATTGGAAAAGAGATAAGGGTTATTATTATAAAAGCAAAGAAAAGTTAGAGAAGTGGTTGATGTGAAACGAGTAGAGACAAAGAGGGTACATAGGTATTGCCTTTACCTATGTACGATGATCAATGTGAAAGAGACAAATCATAGATGTTTACGAACAAAGTATTTCTTTGTTAGCCGGCTGCTGTTAATGTTGTAATATTCATCAATAACATAATTATATAATTCAAAATTTATAAAACAAATTTATGCCTCAATAACAGAAGGATGGTCCCGATTCCAAGTGATAGTTTTGTCCTCCAGCTTCCATTTTTCTGTGGCTCTCATTACCTGTTCCTTAAACATCACATATTTTGTCTGCAGAAAAGAATCTCCAGTCAACTACACATTTTAGTGCCAAATAGATAAGAAACTTTTTCTATGTTGACATCAAATTTTTATTAAAAAATAACTCTTAAATTTTTATACAAAGAATTATTAAAAAATAAAAATGGTAATATTAATATATATGTATGTATTAAAAAATTTCAATTTTTTAAACCTATTATTGCTTGAACTACCCTCTTAGTGGGAGGTAGCAAATTTTTACCACAAGTTTTAGTTGAGTGGCATTTTTAGTAAAATTTAAAAAACCAGAGTTCCAACTAAGAAAAAACAAAATGCATTAACTCCTGAACAGATAGATATACTGAAACTAGTTGAACCTTAATCTTTCGCTTCTCAACAGTGAACTCAGCACTTCCAGAATCACATAATCTTCTTCTAGAGCCAAGAAGAAAGCTTCTGGACATATTGTCTTGACTCCGTACTTCTTACAAAATGGAAGCCAACACCTAGCAAACTTCCAAGCCTCCTTCATACCAAACAAAGTTATCGAAGAACCACATCATTTGAAAGATAAATATGCAGCTTCTCGGGTGGATAACCAAGGAACATAGCTGATCAAAACTTAACGCGAGGTGGTTAGATTTCAAATGCCTTATCAGAGGATATTCGACCGGTTGTCAATTTTCTGTCCAAGTTCAGGCTCCAGTTTCGTAAACTTATATTTACATTATTTAGATAAATTGACATTTACTTTTCTTAGATAAATTTATGTTTTTATCTTTTTTTGTATTTTATTTTAATTTTAAATTCAAGGACAAGTTTGTAACTATGCTTAACCTTAATTTGTTAGTATAAAAAGAACTCTAATCTTAAGATTTAGGATTTTTGTTTTAAGAACTCTAATCTTAATATGGTCCTACACATATAACAGGAAGTTGTCAGCTGTTTCTATTTTGGTTGGCATGGAAGATTTGGCAAAGGAAGATCTACTGAAGAGGATCAGTTTAAAGTTGTAGGAAGCTTCTGTTAAAGATTTATTAATCTGAGCACACTCTTCTCAGACATTTCTTATGAGGTTGAGTTGGTGCAATGTATTGTGAATGAGCATATAATGATTCAAAAGTCTACTTGGGGTTCAGGTGATGTCGATGGGAATGAGAAGGGAACTGTTGATTTTGTTTTAGGCCACGGATCGTTGGTGGTGGTTTGTAAATTAATTGATGGTTATTTGACAGAAATTACACATGACCCAAATCACACTCTTGCCACCTTCGTTTCCTTGACATAATTAATTCTAGAGTCATCAAGATCAATTCACGACGAACTATATAAAACCATTAACAGTTACTTAAGGGTGACAAAATCTGATAGAAAGAAGATTAACAATAATACGTATGCTGTGAACTTGCCAAGTTCGATGAGAATATCACCAACCTTCAATGTCTTAGATATTTACGCATATTATCTGGATGATCTTTAGAGCTCGAAGTCGAGTCCTATACAAGAAGAGGGGAATGATGCGAGTTGTTTGGATTCCAAATGCCCCATCGAGGATATCTGGTCGATTGTCAATATTTTATCCAAGTTCACGCTCCGGTTTCATAAACTTACATTTATTTATATTTATTTTTTTATAAAAATTTATATTTACGTTTCATAGGTAAATTTATGTTTTTATCCTTCCTTATATTTTATTTTAATTTTAAATTTAAGGATAAGTTTGTAGTTATGCTTAACCTTAATTCGTTAGTATAAAAGAAACTCTAATTTTAGGGTTTAAGACTTTTGTTTTGAGAACTTTATATCAATAATAACAATTTTCCATAAATTTTAGGTTTTCATAACTTTGATCGGTGAATTTCAAGTTTGGATTTGATTGTTTGAATTTCAAGTTTGGATCTCTCATTCTGAACTCATTTATACAATTGTATTCATTACCTCCACAGTTGGCTCCTTTCTTGGATCCACAGTACAAATAAACACATCAATTTTCGGAAGTTTATCATGCAACCTCTATGTAAATAGCATGAAAGATTGGGAACCAATTATAAACTCTTCCTAAAACCCATGAGAAAGAAAGAAGAATCTCAGTAGCAAAGACCTGAAGCCATAGTAAGAAAGGTGCAGCTTTGATTTTTTCTTCTTGGAAGAAATAAGCTGTTCTTGTTAGTGTGAATAGTATAAAGGGTGTTTACATAATAAAATTTAAAGTCCTACATGAAAAAGGGGAAACCCTCTTAAATAGTGTATAGACAACACCCAAACAAAAGAGTTCAGTTAACCAACAAGTTCTTGGACTCGAGTTGACTTACTTTGAAAGCTCATATTTTTAAGTGTATATATATTTTTAATTAATGCTTATTTTAAATTTAAAGATTGTAAATTTTCATAAATGTTACCACTTTACACATTTAAAACCAAATGTTATAATTTTTTGCAAAAACTATAACTCTACCAAAAATTATGTCTCTTCATTAATTTTGCTTATAAAAGCAAAGTAATACGTATTAAGAAAATAACAATATTTTTAACTCTCTATCTAAAAAAAAATACTCTGCACTTTGTTTAACTTCTAAATTGTTATTGTTTTAATCTACAAGATTTGATAGTTGAATTCTGAGAGAGAGTCTCCATTATACTTCAAATAATCCGAAAAGAGAGAATTATTATTTTAGGACATTGCAATACTTGCAAGCTTCTATCGTTCGTTTTATAAGATTATTTTTAATTTTTGTAGTATATTATTCAATTGTGTTTATTTACTATATTGTTGAATATGTTTATGATTGTTAATAAATTCTAACTTTGATTGTTGTAGTTCCAATAAAAATCTTGTGAGCAAGTATGTAAGCATTGATCGATAGAGAATGCTTACATACTTCCTCACGGGAGCTTTTCGGACTTCTCTTGTATAGATTATTGATTTATTTTCCATATCTTGATTTTTATATGTTTTCTTTCCATTTTGTTATATGCAGTTTAAGTCGTATTTACAGCGTCAATGGCACCGGATCCTGTCAGTTAGGTGTCTCTTCGGGATTTTGTTTTTGTGAAAGACGGTCGCTTAGGTACCTACATCACAAGGTGTTCTTCCTCACTCCCACCAGCAGCAATCGTGGCTACCAAAGAAATAAGAGCAGATCCCAGGACAGCACCATGCTAGGCAGAAAGAGTACTTATGTTGTAGTTCATGGAGAGCCTGGATCTCAGCTGGTTGATATGGTTGTGGATCCATTGGATCTTTGGGCCATTGATCCCCTTGCATTAAATGATTTACATTACATCAACAAACAGATAATCCCTGCTTTGCAGCGTGTATTTGGATTATTTGGCACTGATAATCCCTTGCATGCTTCCAATTCATGCCGTAGTAGAATTGATTTTTACTATCTCTCCAAGCATTGTGTACTGTGTGCTGAGTGAGTCCAAGCATCAACTATGCAATAGATGTTCTCAAAACGAAACTGCTACGGCAGTCACTCTGAATGGCAGGACTTCAAGAGAGAGATGCAACATCTTGCTGTGGTAAGTTTTGCAATCACTTTCACGAACTATGTTGGGTTCAATGTGTGTATACACAGAGAGAGAGAGAGAGAGAGAGAGAGAGAGAGAGACAAAGAGAGAGATAAGAGATATACAGAGAGATAGTAATAGTATCTCTTAGTATGTTGTTAGATATGTTCGCTATATACTACAGTTGTAGTTGTACTGGTACTTGCCTCCTATGAAATCGATAATTTGATGCTTATTTTGAGGCTGATTGTGGTAAGTGGTTTATGAAAGCCATTGATCTGCGTTGCAGATATGTTGACATTGTGGAGATGGAGACTGGATTG
>JAVXUL010017065.1:0-12076 GCA_035590515.1 Trichilia minutiflora
AATAAATAATTTAATATTTATTTAATTTATTCAACATTTGAACAAACAAAATAAATATTTGACATTTAACATTTGAACGTCCAGATTCTAAATCAACATTTAAAACTACACAAAATACATTTAATTAATTATCAAATAACCAATATTTTCAGAATTCTAATTTTGCCCCCGGGAAAGGTTGATGTGTAGTTTTTATTAAAACGCACTAAGAAGTGATCAATATCACTCAAAACGCGAGTCGGGATGTGTTCAAAGTCTGATTACACAAAAAATTGGGATAAAAAATTTTTACGTCAGAAAAAAGGCATGGGCGGGCTGGTGTGCAACAGCTGGGTGGGCTGGCGCACTGGTGTGGGTGGCGTGTACTACATGCTCCTGCACCAACCTGGTCCACGCACCCGTTCGCAAGCAGGTGGATGGGAGTGTGGATTACACACGCCTACACGAAATTTTTCAGGGGCTTGACCCCTTTACACCCAAAACTTTGTCATTTTTTCTCTTTAAATCCAAAGGCTTTCAAACCAAAACCAAGCCACATATCACTTCATAAAACATCTAAATACTTGGAAAAAATACCAAAACACATCACCAGGCTCATTTGATACACAAAAAACCTTGACAAACACAATGGTGAAATATGGTACCCTAATGGCACCTAATTGAGTTCAAAACTCAACTTTCTCACTTTGCCAACTTCTCCTATGATTCCTAAGCTTCATTTATCATATAAACTATCTTAGGAATACAATATAATTAATGGAAAACAATTCTTCACCTTGGAACCCAAGTTGCTACCAAGCTCTCCCAAATGACACCCATTTAAGGTTTCACCAAAACATCAAGCAAGAAATCATTCATGCCATCAACCAAACATGCTCTGATACTATTTGTTGGTTTCTAATGACCTAAAACATGCATAAATAGAAGTTTTATTTCTAAGAAACAAACCCTAAAACTATGCATTCAAATGAACAAATTAGGTGGCAAAATGAAGCTTCAAAGTGCTTACCTTACAAGCTTTCTTTCTTTGATGAATTTGAGTCTCAAAAGTATGAGACCTCTTCACCTGAAACCCTCCCTTTGAGCTCCTATGGCTGCAAATTCGTGCAAGGAGAGAGGAGGAAGAAGATGACACCAAAAGACTTATTTTTCACTTTTAATAAATCAAATACTTATCCAATAAATATTATAATTTAATGGTGGAATTATGTGATACAATTAAGATCATAAAACATAAGTGAACAAAATTCAAACCTCCATAAAATTTTGACCAAGAATAATTAATTCAAAACTTAATTAGTTAATATATTAAATCTATATAAATATGCCAAGTGTCAAAATAATATCCACATTAATTCTAACACTTGTTCAATTCTCTAACCATTAAAGAATTTCATATTTAGACATATTACTATATATTTAAAATTTTTATAAATCCAAAATTATGGTATATTTACTATAATGCCCTTAGTCAGTATTTATGCTTAAGGGTAAAATAGTAATTTCTTTTTTAAATTAAACACTTTAATTTGGAACTTACTATTTTCTATTAAAATCATATTTTAATATATTTGATAATTACAATTATCAAATTTGAATATTTAATTTATAATAAATTATACATTTGTATCACATAGGGGCAAAATGGTTATTTTATATTAAATTAATAATTTAATCTAGTTTTCATTATTTCACCTTAGAATCATATTCTAACATATTTGATAATAAATATTATCATTTTGGATCATGTAATTTACATTAAATTACTTTGTGACATCAATATATCACTTCTTTAACACTTTAAAGAATAATAAATACATATAACAATTATACGTATTTATTGCAGCCTTTCTAGTTATCATGAGATCGCTAACCCTCTCTCAATAATATTTTATCTTCTCCTCCTTTATGAGAATGCTTGGGGATTGGATGGACCGTGAAGATTCACCTTAACTCAACCGTGAGTAAATATCGAACACTTCGACTCCGAACAATTCTGTCTCAAATATTTCAATATCCATTGACTATGGTTAGTATCTAACCATACGCCATAGTCCCGAAGTTACAATGAAGAAGTGTCTTCATCAAACCTTCAATGATTGAACGTAACATGTGACTAATATCCCTCCGTTGTCATATCCCAATCGAGTAAGGGTTCATGGTCTGTCAAAACCCTAATCTCGATGTCTATACGAATCATCGATCAGATATCATGATTGCTCTGGCCAGAGACTTAAAATTTGTACATCATATCGACATTCGTTTTGGAACTCAACTTGGACAAAGTCAACGAAAACTCTCAGTCCATAGCGTTGAGTCAACGGATCCCATTTTGACTGTCAATCGAACACTTATATGAATAAAGTATACCCAAATCGATTTCTTGTACAAGGCATGATTAGCCCTGCACATATACACCATATGAAATATACCCATCTATACAGAGTCTAATTCTAAATGTCTCAGGTCTAAGGATTATATCGCACACTATTACACTCTATTAATAAATCATTGACTACATGCATACCATGTAATTTGTCAATATGTAGCCCTGTTCGATAAATAGTTCACCAACTATATATTCATACTAATACACTTATGATAATATCCATATTGTCAACCTACATATATCATTATATGATATCAGTAGGTGGCAACTAGTATACTTACTATGTGATATAGTTTCCCAATCTATATCACGTACGTAAGGAACAATTTTATAATTTCATTTAATGATTAAACAAAAATATCTGAACAACTCACATACATTCTTTATAAATGAGTATGTCAATATAAAGAAAACAACTAATGTATGTGAATAAAGAATAATTCTTTTATTCATAGTCTAATATTTATATAAGATCATTAACCCTAAAACCGATAACACAAATGGTTTCTAGGGCATACACTAATACATATATTATCATATAATATCATTAGGCGATAATTAGTATGCCTACTATGTGATATAGTTGTCCATTCTACACAACCTATATAGGAAATCATTTGATAATTTATTTAAAAATTAAATAAAATTATCTGGATAATTTATAAATATTCTTCACTCATTTGCATGAAAAATAAAGGAAGCAACAAACGTATATAAATAAATAACTACTTCTTTTAGTAATATATAAAAGATTGATACAAGATCAATAGCCCTGAAATCGATAATATGAATAGTTTCTAAGACATACACACTAACACAGAGTACTGGTATGATTTAGGGGTAAAGAAGATTATAGCGATAGTTACACTGTTGTCATATGCATCATGCATTTTATAGTTTGTTACATTGTATAAAAGATTACTGAACATTTTAGATATGTGATTATGGGCTTAGAAGCCACACCTAGAATGCCTTTGACATAAGGAGGACACCGAGTGAACGCTTTCCCATCATGGGGTGAGTGGATACCTTCTTGTCTTTTTCCTCCCTTGAATAATACTTAAGAATATTTGTACATTTTTTATATATTTTAGAGTGATGGAATATATGTCTATGTACATATGATTGATATTAGGATGTGATAAAATTATGGTTGTGTAGTGATCGGGATGGTCCCTTGTTTGTGGTAGAACTAAGTGATGTGTTTATGATATGTTTGTTGTTATAGATTTGAGGCCAGAGGCTAATTGTGAATATTACTTTTAATGATGTTATGTGAATTGTGGCATGATTTGAATATGTATAATGGCTGAAATACCATTATTTCTAGTTGGCCTTGTATGTCATGGTACATTATTTTGGCCTTGTATGCCATTGTGTATTATTTTACTATTTTAGGCCTTATGTGCCTTTGAGATTAGTTTTTGACCTTAAGTTCCATTGATTATATTTTGACCTTGTGAGTCATTGATGTTGATTTACGGTCATGTGTGCTGTTATACTTGATTTTCATATGGGTAAGGATTAGCCATGCAGCTCGAATAGAGCAGGTGAAATCTAATAGACCCAGAAATAAGGATTGACTATGCAACTCAAATAGAGTAGATGGAATCCAATAGAATCATGGATGAGGATTGGCTATACAGTACAAGATAGGATGGGTGAAATCCAACACGTGCATATTATATAGCATGCTAATCATATACTTACATAGGTGTGTGTACTCATACCAAATTACGGATCAACCATACAGCTTGAAATAGAGTGAATAGAATCCTACAAACTAACAAAAGATTTATATAATAAATTTGTACTGATATTTCAGTTATATTTCCTTATGCTACATTACATTTATGGATGAATTGAGAAAGATTGAATTTTTATGATTACGAGGGCTTTCTATAATCAATCTATAGAATTTTATTTTGTTATTATATTTTTTTTGTTCACCGAGTATTTTTTCAAATACTCACCTCTCACTCTCCCATTATAGGTTAGTGTAGTCGTGTGCAGGTATAGTATAGCTGTACAAAGATTTTAACAAGGTCTCCAGGTACTCGACTTATATTTCAATAGTATAGTCCACTAAACAAAACAAATGTATTAAAAAAATTGATTTCCTGTATTTTGCTTGGTCGAGAATTTATTATAGTAATGTATTTTGAAACAAATATTAATGTAATGGGTTGTATAAAAATTTAAATGTTGATATATTTATACATGGTTTGAAGGTATTTGAAAAATATGTCATATTCAGTTATATTTGAAAATGGATTTAGAAAATAGGTTTTCATGCCTTTTGTGTCCTAAGAATGCATTCTAGTTAATAGGATCTACTTCTTGGATTCGCGACGATTGTTACGTGATCGAATCCTAGGGTTAGGGCATGACACTTTAAGTTTCTATTGACTTAGTTCAGATTTAAGTCCCCAAACAGAAGTCAATAAATGATTGAAGGACTAAATTCTGATGAGATAGTGACAAGTGTCATGCAAAAGAGTTCGTAATGACAAATATAGTGTGCAATGACTGATGGTCCAAAACAAATATTAAGTTTAGGATTTTGACTATATTAAGCCTTAACTTAGTCAAGATTATATAACGGAGTGACCTTACCCATATGGTATGTATAATCAAAAGAAACCGATTCTATGACACTCATTATATTTTGAAATTTTAATTTCATATTTTTGCTTTATTTCTTTACTATTAATATTTAAAAATTTTCATATAATTTAGGGTTTTAATTTATAATTAGGTTATAGACTTGGAAGTATATTTGGATTAATTTTTTTAGATTTGGAGAAGACCCAGAATTAAGTGGGTTTAAGCCCAAAATCAGAGTTAAACTTAAATGGGCTTTAGGTTTATAAGTAAATGGGTTTATAATTGGATGGAAGCCCAAGTTAGAATTAAATTATATGGGCTTTAGACTTATAAATTAGTTTTAGGCTTAATAGTTATGTTTAAGATTTTGAATTTTGTTTAGGCCCAAATATAGACTTTAAACCCATTTACTCTCCTTAAATCCTAGCCATCCATTTTACTTTTAATCCTCACTCTCTATTTGTCCAGTTTGTTGGCATATTTCTGGCCATATATGTTGATTAAAATTTAGATTAATTTTAGCCGAGGAAAGTGAAAAAATGATGGCAAAATCTTAACACCCTTGGATTTACAAGAGTTCATCTAAGCCATCCCTTTTTTTTAGAATTATTGAGAAATGAGAAATTAATTACTTTTCATATTGAAAATGGGAAAAATGTGAGAAAGGGAAGGAAAAGAGAGAGGGACAACCAAGAACAAAGAAAAAGAAAGGAAAAGATAAAGAAAGAAAAAGAAGGAAAGAAAGAGAAAAATTGTAAGTTTTACTCTATGATTTTCATTTATATAATTTTGTTATTAATTTAATTATAGTATTATGAGAATTAAAAATTTTTAATGTTAGGTTTTAGTTTAGAGAATTAGTATATGGTTTGATGTGATATGTGTGTTTGATAATTGAAATATTGGTGAAAGGTTATGAATTGCAAGATTATTGGAAGAGTGATTTTGGTGTATATGAAAAATTGAGATTTGATTAATATGGTGATAGAATTTATGTATATATATGTTGAGTATTGGAATATTGGTAATAAAAATTTTATTGAATAAATAGCATAAATACCATAATTGGAGTACAAATGATATATATGAGATCATATAGAGTATTTGAGATGTTGACGTTAAGCGAATATTGTGACAAATAAGTGATAAAGTAGAATTGATTAAGTGTATAGAAGTGGGAACGAATGTATATATTTTTGAGTAAGTGAATGTTATTTGTATGATTTTGGGTTCAAATTCTTGAGACAAATATTCACAAATTTTTCGAAATTACGAAAAAAAGTAAGTAAATCGTACATGTATTTGTATTGTTATGATGGCGTATTAAATAATTTTTTATGAATTATATGAAAGTGTTTGATATGGGGTGCTTTATAGAAAAATGGGATTTGGTTATAATATTATGAGAATATATTTAAAATGCTATCAATGTATATGTTGGCTCTTGTTGGTAGTTATTACTTATTTTGATCTGGTTGGGTTTTCGTGACAAACAAGTGACTTATGAGCTAGTAAGATTCTATTTAACATGTTATGCATATTTAAGTTACATTTAATTCACGTAATAAATAGGACACATAATTACGTTCTAATCCAGGTTACCATAGGTGCAGATGACACTACCTGACTGAACCTTTTGAGAATGTTTGACATATTAATAATTTTCTATGCAATTGTAAGTTTTGAGAATTCGTTAATCTATTTGAGCATATTTGCTTTGGATTGGATTTAAAAATTAATAATTTTAGGTCATACTGATATGAAAACTTGTACGATTTACTTACTGAATATAAAACTTAATCTTTAGTGATAAATCATTTTATAAGGGATAAGATTTAGGCATTAGGAAGGTTTCGAAGCTAATACTGGAATCTTGTTGTGTATAGCTATATATGTGTGTAAAAGTGGTTGTTGAGAGTGACATTTTGAAAATTTTTGTATGGGTGTAATGCTACATATTTTTGGCTTGTAAAAGAATATTACTATAATTGGTAATTTATATAATTATAAGTATTTGTTATACATTGGGAAAGAAAGAAGATGTTTGGATTAGCTTGTTACAGTGGTGGTCTTACAGCCTAGGTTAGGATTCTGTAGACTTTAGATTAGTTTAAAAAAAAAAATTAGATAGTGTAGCTTGATTTTAGTATAATTGTGAAAATTCCATAGGGTTTATTTTTGTCTAATTTTGGTTTGTAGATATGACAGAGACAATATAAATCCGAATGAAATTGGTATAACTAGTGGATTTTATATGAAGGACTAGATCAAGTTCTATGTTAATAGAAGGAGAGCGAGACCAGATGAAATTATCCTCAATTATAGCCATACCGTTCTAAGTCCAAGATCAATCAAGGAGTTTATAAATAGAGTACTTATAGAAATACGAGTACATAGAAGAGGTGTAAATTATAATAAGTTAGTAGTGAGAAGGTACTATAATGCATATAACACAAATAGATATTGGTAAGGAGGTTAAAGGAAATATTTATTGGGAAGGTTAGCAGGAAAGGAGCGAGAAAATTGGACCCTTTTCTGTGTCACATGAACAAGCCCTTTGATCATGTCACTATAACTAGAAATGGGTATCTTAGAGATATTCCAGACTTTTGAATTATAACTTCATATTGTGGATGTTAGTGTGGTATACTCTAAAATCATTTATATTATCGGTTTTGGGTATTTTGTATTGATTTACTATTTATAATATCTATTATACATATTATTAATAAATAAAACGTTTATTATTTAGATATATATACTACTTTCCCTATTGATTATACTAATAATAGAGTATATATATAAATGTCTAGGTAGATTATCTAAATTATTCTTTACAAAGTATCGACTAGGTATCGATATTGTATAGTAGACACACTGAATGTCTATGGTGAATATCATGAGACGATATTAGCACGAGTAATTTAAGACATTAGTGTAGATTAGCAGTTAGAGAACTATTTTTCAACCGTGATTAGAGTTATGATGAATCACATAGAAGTATGTTGTCAATAATTTGTCATATAGTTGTACTAGTGTACAAAGTACTCATTTGAACTAAAACATTGAAATCATTATTCAATATAGATAAACATGGTTCATATGGTGTATAAATGCGAAATTAATCATGTTTTGTACAAAAAAATTGGTTTGATTATGTGTTGTTTATATCAAACTACGAATGATTATCAATACAGGATCCATTGACTTGATATACAAGATTTCAAGGTTTTGTCGATATAGTTCGAATTCCAGTTCTCAATCAGACATTAGTAAACATCTAAGGCTAAAGTCTTTGACCAAAACACTTTATAGTTACACAAAATAGTTTGTGATAACGAGTTCAAAGCGTAATAACCATTAGTATGAACGATGACTAAGTTTAGAGTTTTTGGCATCTGTTAGTCGTATCTCAGTTGGGATTAGATGAATAAAAGGAATTCATCCATATAAAACGTACAATCAAATATAAAATTATGATTTAGAACTATGGCATATTACTAGATGTTAATCATAGTCATTAAGCATTCGAGTAGTTTGAAACGGGTTTGATAGAATCATTTTCAGCTCAAGGCTAATTCTACAATGAACCTAGACGGTTACAACCAATAACTAGTACTAATTCTTGTTAAAAAAAGAATAAATATTATCCACAAGAGAGCTAGTATTCTCGAAGGTAATATTAGATTGAAAAGTATAAATGGTTTACATATTAAATAGTTTAGCAAATATGAGAGCTTTATAAATTGACTTGAATATAATTTAGAGTAAGTTACAATATTCCATTAATATTTAGAGATAAAAATAGAATTAGAATATGCTTAGTTAAAGCAAGTTTGATCTTATTTAGGACTTATTTATTATAAAGTTGAAAAATAAGAACTTAAGTGATATTTTATACATTTATTATTACAAAGTTTATTTGTCTTTAATTTAAATGTCGTAGACATTTAGTTAATTGATGCAAACACTATAAATAGGGGTCAATTGTCTACCATAAATTTCAAGAAATTGAAATTTTTAAGCTCTCTCTCTTTTTCTTTCTCTACCTATTTGACCAAGCAAGGATGAAAGCATTTGAATTTGATTTCTTAGAGATCTTGCATTTATGAGGTTATCTTCATTATTCTCAAGCTAATGGTTAGCTTAAATCCAAGTTGTTTTCATTTTTTTTTTTTACCTTATGGTTGCACATAATGTGATTTATGGCATCCAAACCCTAATATTTATTTAATCACCTAATCAAGCTTTTTATGAAACTCTTGGATTATCTCTATACTATTCATTCATAGTGCTTGGATTAATAAAGAAGATTAAGATTTGTTTCTACAACCTTGGATACTAACATATGTTATATATTTAATATATTCTTTTTAACAGAAGATAATACCTCAAAGAACAAAATCGAAAGTTAAATGCATTAAGTTTAAGGGCACGTAGATGAAATAAAGGATCCAGCAAACAATTTTAGAGATAGGAATCCTATCTTGACTATGATGATAAGGATGATAGAATAACAAAATAAGTTGATAGAGGTTATCACTCAGAGTAGTGGTTCGTTAAAGCGCAATAAAAGTGGAAATAGACAGAAAAGTGATGAGTATAACAGTAAAACGGTAACCTTGGAGCAATTTAAAAGGTTGGACTTGCTAATGTTCAAAAGAAATACAAATCTAATGGTGGCGAGGCATGGATAAAACAAATGGAAAAGATTTTTGCGCTATCGGGTGCAGTAAGGAGATAAAAGGGATCTCTAGTGGGAATTAAAAGCAAGATTATTGAGGACTTAGCTAGAAGAAAGACCAATAACATGGGATTTCTTTGAGAACGATTTTTTCTAGAAAAATATTTTCCACAACAAGTTCAAGACAATATGAAAGCGGAGTTTATCAAGCTAGTGCAGGGAACAAAATCCGTAGTAGAGTATGAGAAAGAATTCATAGCTTTATCTGGATTACTACAGCACTAGTTGTGAATGAACAAAACAGATGTAGATGATTTTTGGAAGGAATAAGACCAGTCATCAAATCTCAATTATCCGTACTGAAGTTGACAGAGTATATGGATTTGGTTGATCAAGCAATTATTATAGAAAGGGATTTGATGGATGCACAAAAGGTCGAGACCAGTGTAATAAGAAGAACAGTGGCAAAGAACAAAGAGAAAGTAAGAGTAATAGTCAACGGCCTATAATTTAACACAGTACTGGTGATAACCAAGTTTAAAGAGGGTCCAATCAGATAGGGTTCTATATCGATCGAATATAGGTAATAATAGACAAACAATGCAGAGAGCAACTAGCCTATGTGTGATAAGGATTAAGCACGCTGAGCTAACTTAGGATTTATGTTTCAAATTTTGAAAATCTTGCATTTTAGTTCAAATTATTTAAAACAAAGCATGTAAACATTGTCTAATTGACGAAGACAACCCCGAATTGATGAGATATCAAGAGAACAAAATCTTAGAGCTTCCTATCTTGTTTGACCGAGTACACCAAAAGGAGAGAGCTTTTCTTTTAATTTTAGATAATTATCAAAAAAATATTAAAACTAAAAAAAGTACTCTACATATATTATTTGTCATTTTACTAAATAGCCAAAGACAATATTAAAATTATCTATCGGATCCCAAAGCTTCTTCAATAAGCTTTCTAGTAAAAATAGCAAATTTATATAAAGTTCTCTATACTTTGCAAAAATTATAAATTGACTCCAAATTCGATCAAACCAATTTTGATCAAAATTATTTTAATTCTTTTATTATTTATCAACATAAATAAAATATTATAACTTACTCTAAGTCATAATTGAGTCAATTATAAACCTTTCTCTATAGATACACTATATAATGTATAAACAGTTTACACATTTCAATCAAATATTATTTTCAAGAGTGCTAGCTCTCTTATAGATAATATTTACTCTCTTTAATAGCAAGTAGAAGCTCTAGTTAATGGTTGTGACCTCTTGGCTCACTGTGGTGTTAGCTATGAGCCGCAATCGATCTCATTGATTCCGTTTCGAAGTCTTTGAATACTCAATGACTATGATTAAAATCTAGTAATATGTCATAGTCCCTAATCCACAATTAAGTAAGTCTTCATCGAACCTTTTAATTTCGTGTGAATAAATTCTTTTTGTTCGTCTAATCCCAATCGAGTTAGGGTTTATAAGTATCAAAATCCCTAAACTCAATTTCTGCTCGGGTTTTCGGTTACGATACTCTGAACTTATTACTATGAAACTCTTTCATATAATAATTAGTCCCTCTGGCCAGAGACTTATGCTTCAAGCATCTGTCAAAATCTGACTGGGAACTCTATTCCAAATCGAGTCAACGAAAACTCATTTCACTATAAAAGTCAATGGATCCCATACATAATGTCTACAATTTTTTAATATAAACAACATATAATCAAAATGGCTTATTATACAAGATTTGATTAGTCTCATACTTATATACCATGTGAACCATATACATCTATACCAAATCATGACATCAACATTTCAAATCTGAGGAACAATTGCCACACACGAATAATCATATAACGAATCATTGACATTATACATACGTATGATTCATTATATTTGTGGCCACATTTGAAAAATAGTTTTCTAACTGTTAATCCACGTTAATATCCTAATAATATAACTATTATATTACCCACACTAATATTATCTCATGATAATCATCTAAGACATTCAACATGCTTACTATGCAACATCAGTCACCAAGTTATGTTGCGTATGTAGAGAATGATTTAGATAACTATTATCTAGCGATTTATATGTGTACTTTCAAATTGTATGATAAAAGAAAAGAAAGCAACATACATATATAAAAATAAGAAATAATTTTTTTATTAATAGTAATAATGTATAGTACATTAATTATTAATACATAATTCAATATAAAATGCTCCAAAATAATAATACGAATGATTTTAAAGCATAAAATGATCTCAATTAGATTATGTACCCAAGTGTAGGTAGTCTTATTGTAGAATAGTCCGGTGAGTCCAAGTGTCGTATCCACAAGGAGTGTTTTTTTCAAGAGTCCAATTGGTTATGTCCAAGC